>JAECZD010000133.1:0-40000 GCA_024349325.1 Pogonomyrmex californicus | reverse complement strand
CTAACCTAACCTAACCTAACCTAACCTAACCTAACCTAACCTAACCTAACCTAACCTAACCTAACCTAACCTAACCTAACCTAACCTAACCTAACCTAACCTAACCTAACCTAACCTAACCTAACCTAACCTAACCTAACCTAACCTAACCTAACCTAACCTAACCTAACCTAACCTAACCTAACCTAACCTAACCTAACCTAACCTAACCTAACCTAACCTAACCTAACCTAACCTAACCTAACCTAACCTAACCTAACCTAACCTAACCTAACCTAACCTAACCTAACCTAACCTAACCTAACCTAACCTAACCTAACCTAACCTAACCTAACCTAACCTAACCTAACCTAACCTAACCTAACCTAACCTAACCTAACCTAACCTAACCTAACCTAACCTAACCTAACCTAACCTAACCTAACCTAACCTAACCTAACCTAACCTAACCTAACCTAACCTAACCTAACCTAACCTAACCTAACCTAACCTAACCTAACCTAACCTAACCTAACCTAACCTAACCTAACCTAACCTAACCTAACCTAACCTAACCTAACCTAACCTAACCTAACCTAACCTAACCTAACCTAACCTAACCTAACCTAACCTAACCTAACCTAACCTAACCTAACCTAACCTAACCTAACCTAACCTAACCTAACCTAACCTAACCTAACCTAACCTAACCTAACCTAACCTAACCTAACCTAACCTAACCTAACCTAACCTAACCTAACCTAACCTAACCTAACCTAACCTAACCTAACCTAACCTAACCTAACCTAACCTAACCTAACCTAACCTAACCTAACCTAACCTAACCTAACCTAACCTAACCTAACCTAACCTAACCTAACCTAACCTAACCTAACCTAACCTAACCTAACCTAACCTAACCTAACCTAACCTAACCTAACCTAACCTAACCTAACCTAACCTAACCTAACCTAACCTAACCTAACCTAACCTAACCTAACCTAACCTAACCTAACCTAACCTAACCTAACCTAACCTAACCTAACCTAACCTAACCTAACCTAACCTAACCTAACCTAACCTAACCTAACCTAACCTAACCTAACCTAACCTAACCTAACCTAACCTAACCTAACCTAACCTAACCTAACCTAACCTAACCTAACCTAACCTAACCTAACCTAACCTAACCTAACCTAACCTAACCTAACCTAACCTAACCTAACCTAACCTAACCTAACCTAACCTAACCTAACCTAACCTAACCTAACCTAACCTAACCTAACCTAACCTAACCTAACCTAACCTAACCTAACCTAACCTAACCTAACCTAACCTAACCTAACCTAACCTAACCTAACCTAACCTAACCTAACCTAACCTAACCTAACCTAACCTAACCTAACCTAACCTAACCTAACCTAACCTAACCTAACCTAACCTAACCTAACCTAACCTAACCTAACCTAACCTAACCTAACCTAACCTAACCTAACCTAACCTAACCTAACCTAACCTAACCTAACCTAACCTAACCTAACCTAACCTAACCTAACCTAACCTAACCTAACCTAACCTAACCTAACCTAACCTAACCTAACCTAACCTAACCTAACCTAACCTAACCTAACCTAACCTAACCTAACCTAACCTAACCTAACCTAACCTAACCTAACCTAACCTAACCTAACCTAACCTAACCTAACCTAACCTAACCTAACCTAACCTAACCTAACCTAACCTAACCTAACCTAACCTAACCTAACCTAACCTAACCTAACCTAACCTAACCTAACCTAACCTAACCTAACCTAACCTAACCTAACCTAACCTAACCTAACCTAACCTAACCTAACCTAACCTAACCTAACCTAACCTAACCTAACCTAACCTAACCTAACCTAACCTAACCTAACCTAACCTAACCTAACCTAACCTAACCTAACCTAACCTAACCTAACCTAACCTAACCTAACCTAACCTAACCTAACCTAACCTAACCTAACCTAACCTAACCTAACCTAACCTAACCTAACCTAACCTAACCTAACCTAACCTAACCTAACCTAACCTAACCTAACCTAACCTAACCTAACCTAACCTAACCTAACCTAACCTAACCTAACCTAACCTAACCTAACCTAACCTAACCTAACCTAACCTAACCTAACCTAACCTAACCTAACCTAACCTAACCTAACCTAACCTAACCTAACCTAACCTAACCTAACCTAACCTAACCTAACCTAACCTAACCTAACCTAACCTAACCTAACCTAACCTAACCTAACCTAACCTAACCTAACCTAACCTAACCTAACCTAACCTAACCTAACCTAACCTAACCTAACCTAACCTAACCTAACCTAACCTAACCTAACCTAACCTAACCTAACCTAACCTAACCTAACCTAACCTAACCTAACCTAACCTAACCTAACCTAACCTAACCTAACCTAACCTAACCTAACCTAACCTAACCTAACCTAACCTAACCTAACCTAACCTAACCTAACCTAACCTAACCTAACCTAACCTAACCTAACCTAACCTAACCTAACCTAACCTAACCTAACCTAACCTAACCTAACCTAACCTAACCTAACCTAACCTAACCTAACCTAACCTAACCTAACCTAACCTAACCTAACCTAACCTAACCTAACCTAACCTAACCTAACCTAACCTAACCTAACCTAACCTAACCTAACCTAACCTAACCTAACCTAACCTAACCTAACCTAACCTAACCTAACCTAACCTAACCTAACCTAACCTAACCTAACCTAACCTAACCTAACCTAACCTAACCTAACCTAACCTAACCTAACCTAACCTAACCTAACCTAACCTAACCTAACCTAACCTAACCTAACCTAACCTAACCTAACCTAACCTAACCTAACCTAACCTAACCTAACCTAACCTAACCTAACCTAACCTAACCTAACCTAACCTAACCTAACCTAACCTAACCTAACCTAACCTAACCTAACCTAACCTAACCTAACCTAACCTAACCTAACCTAACCTAACCTAACCTAACCTAACCTAACCTAACCTAACCTAACCTAACCTAACCTAACCTAACCTAACCTAACCTAACCTAACCTAACCTAACCTAACCTAACCTAACCTAACCTAACCTAACCTAACCTAACCTAACCTAACCTAACCTAACCTAACCTAACCTAACCTAACCTAACCTAACCTAACCTAACCTAACCTAACCTAACCTAACCTAACCTAACCTAACCTAACCTAACCTAACCTAACCTAACCTAACCTAACCTAACCTAACCTAACCTAACCTAACCTAACCTAACCTAACCTAACCTAACCTAACCTAACCTAACCTAACCTAACCTAACCTAACCTAACCTAACCTAACCTAACCTAACCTAACCTAACCTAACCTAACCTAACCTAACCTAACCTAACCTAACCTAACCTAACCTAACCTAACCTAACCTAACCTAACCTAACCTAACCTAACCTAACCTAACCTAACCTAACCTAACCTAACCTAACCTAACCTAACCTAACCTAACCTAACCTAACCTAACCTAACCTAACCTAACCTAACCTAACCTAACCTAACCTAACCTAACCTAACCTAACCTAACCTAACCTAACCTAACCTAACCTAACCTAACCTAACCTAACCTAACCTAACCTAACCTAACCTAACCTAACCTAACCTAACCTAACCTAACCTAACCTAACCTAACCTAACCTAACCTAACCTAACCTAACCTAACCTAACCTAACCTAACCTAACCTAACCTAACCTAACCTAACCTAACCTAACCTAACCTAACCTAACCTAACCTAACCTAACCTAACCTAACCTAACCTAACCTAACCTAACCTAACCTAACCTAACCTAACCTAACCTAACCTAACCTAACCTAACCTAACCTAACCTAACCTAACCTAACCTAACCTAACCTAACCTAACCTAACCTAACCTAACCTAACCTAACCTAACCTAACCTAACCTAACCTAACCTAACCTAACCTAACCTAACCTAACCTAACCTAACCTAACCTAACCTAACCTAACCTAACCTAACCTAACCTAACCTAACCTAACCTAACCTAACCTAACCTAACCTAACCTAACCTAACCTAACCTAACCTAACCTAACCTAACCTAACCTAACCTAACCTAACCTAACCTAACCTAACCTAACCTAACCTAACCTAACCTAACCTAACCTAACCTAACCTAACCTAACCTAACCTAACCTAACCTAACCTAACCTAACCTAACCTAACCTAACCTAACCTAACCTAACCTAACCTAACCTAACCTAACCTAACCTAACCTAACCTAACCTAACCTAACCTAACCTAACCTAACCTAACCTAACCTAACCTAACCTAACCTAACCTAACCCAACCTAACCTAACCTAACCTAACCTAACCTAACCTAACCTAACCTAACCTAACCTAACCTAACCTAACCTAACCTAACCTAACCTAACCTAACCTAACCTAACCTAACCTAACCTAACCTAACCTAACCTAACCTAACCTAACCTAACCTAACCTAACCTAACCTAACCTAACCTAACCTAACCTAACCTAACCTAACCTAACCTAACCTAACCTAACCTAACCTAACCTAACCTAACCTAACCTAACCTAACCTAACCTAACCTAACCTAACCTAACCTAACCTAACCTAACCTAACCTAACCTAACCTAACCTAACCTAACCTAACCTAACCTAACCTAACCTAACCTAACCTAACCTAACCTAACCTAACCTAACCTAACCTAACCTAACCTAACCTAACCTAACCTAACCTAACCTAACCTAACCTAACCTAACCTAACCTAACCTAACCTAACCTAACCTAACCTAACCTAACCTAACCTAACCTAACCTAACCTAACCTAACCTAACCTAACCTAACCTAACCTAACCTAACCTAACCTAACCTAACCTAACCTAACCTAACCTAACCTAACCTAACCTAACCTAACCTAACCTAACCTAACCTAACCTAACCTAACCTAACCTAACCTAACCTAACCTAACCTAACCTAACCTAACCTAACCTAACCTAACCTAACCTAACCTAACCTAACCTAACCTAACCTAACCTAACCTAACCTAACCTAACCTAACCTAACCTAACCTAACCTAACCTAACCTAACCTAACCTAACCTAACCTAACCTAACCTAACCTAACCTAACCTAACCTAACCTAACCTAACCTAACCTAACCTAACCTAACCTAACCTAACCTAACCTAACCTAACCTAACCTAACCTAACCTAACCTAACCTAACCTAACCTAACCTAACCTAACCTAACCTAACCTAACCTAACCTAACCTAACCTAACCTAACCTAACCTAACCTAACCTAACCTAACCTAACCTAACCTAACCTAACCTAACCTAACCTAACCTAACCTAACCTAACCTAACCTAACCTAACCTAACCTAACCTAACCTAACCTAACCTAACCTAACCTAACCTAACCTAACCTAACCTAACCTAACCTAACCTAACCTAACCTAACCTAACCTAACCTAACCTAACCTAACCTAACCTAACCTAACCTAACCTAACCTAACCTAACCTAACCTAACCTAACCTAACCTAACCTAACCTAACCTAACCTAACCTAACCTAACCTAACCTAACCTAACCTAACCTAACCTAACCTAACCTAACCTAACCTAACCTAACCTAACCTAACCTAACCTAACCTAACCTAACCTAACCTAACCTAACCTAACCTAACCTAACCTAACCTAACCTAACCTAACCTAACCTAACCTAACCTAACCTAACCTAACCTAACCTAACCTAACCTAACCTAACCTAACCTAACCTAACCTAACCTAACCTAACCTAACCTAACCTAACCTAACCTAACCTAACCTAACCTAACCTAACCTAACCTAACCTAACCTAACCTAACCTAACCTAACCTAACCTAACCTAACCTAACCTAACCTAACCTAACCTAACCTAACCTAACCTAACCTAACCTAACCTAACCTAACCTAACCTAACCTAACCTAACCTAACCTAACCTAACCTAACCTAACCTAACCTAACCTAACCTAACCTAACCTAACCTAACCTAACCTAACCTAACCTAACCTAACCTAACCTAACCTAACCTAACCTAACCTAACCTAACCTAACCTAACCTAACCTAACCTAACCTAACCTAACCTAACCTAACCTAACCTAACCTAACCTAACCTAACCTAACCTAACCTAACCTAACCTAACCTAACCTAACCTAACCTAACCTAACCTAACCTAACCTAACCTAACCTAACCTAACCTAACCTAACCTAACCTAACCTAACCTAACCTAACCTAACCTAACCTAACCTAACCTAACCTAACCTAACCTAACCTAACCTAACCTAACCTAACCTAACCTAACCTAACCTAACCTAACCTAACCTAACCTAACCTAACCTAACCTAACCTAACCTAACCTAACCTAACCTAACCTAACCTAACCTAACCTAACCTAACCTAACCTAACCTAACCTAACCTAACCTAACCTAACCTAACCTAACCTAACCTAACCTAACCTAACCTAACCTAACCTAACCTAACCTAACCTAACCTAACCTAACCTAACCTAACCTAACCTAACCTAACCTAACCTAACCTAACCTAACCTAACCTAACCTAACCTAACCTAACCTAACCTAACCTAACCTAACCTAACCTAACCTAACCTAACCTAACCTAACCTAACCTAACCTAACCTAACCTAACCTAACCTAACCTAACCTAACCTAACCTAACCTAACCTAACCTAACCTAACCTAACCTAACCTAACCTAACCTAACCTAACCTAACCTAACCTAACCTAACCTAACCTAACCTAACCTAACCTAACCTAACCTAACCTAACCTAACCTAACCTAACCTAACCTAACCTAACCTAACCTAACCTAACCTAACCTAACCTAACCTAACCTAACCTAACCTAACCTAACCTAACCTAACCTAACCTAACCTAACCTAACCTAACCTAACCTAACCTAACCTAACCTAACCTAACCTAACCTAACCTAACCTAACCTAACCTAACCTAACCTAACCTAACCTAACCTAACCTAACCTAACCTAACCTAACCTAACCTAACCTAACCTAACCTAACCTAACCTAACCTAACCTAACCTAACCTAACCTAACCTAACCTAACCTAACCTAACCTAACCTAACCTAACCTAACCTAACCTAACCTAACCTAACCTAACCTAACCTAACCTAACCTAACCTAACCTAACCTAACCTAACCTAACCTAACCTAACCTAACCTAACCTAACCTAACCTAACCTAACCTAACCTAACCTAACCTAACCTAACCTAACCTAACCTAACCTAACCTAACCTAACCTAACCTAACCTAACCTAACCTAACCTAACCTAACCTAACCTAACCTAACCTAACCTAACCTAACCTAACCTAACCTAACCTAACCTAACCTAACCTAACCTAACCTAACCTAACCTAACCTAACCTAACCTAACCTAACCTAACCTAACCTAACCTAACCTAACCTAACCTAACCTAACCTAACCTAACCTAACCTAACCTAACCTAACCTAACCTAACCTAACCTAACCTAACCTAACCTAACCTAACCTAACCTAACCTAACCTAACCTAACCTAACCTAACCTAACCTAACCTAACCTAACCTAACCTAACCTAACCTAACCTAACCTAACCTAACCTAACCTAACCTAACCTAACCTAACCTAACCTAACCTAACCTAACCTAACCTAACCTAACCTAACCTAACCTAACCTAACCTAACCTAACCTAACCTAACCTAACCTAACCTAACCTAACCTAACCTAACCTAACCTAACCTAACCTAACCTAACCTAACCTAACCTAACCTAACCTAACCTAACCTAACCTAACCTAACCTAACCTAACCTAACCTAACCTAACCTAACCTAACCTAACCTAACCTAACCTAACCTAACCTAACCTAACCTAACCTAACCTAACCTAACCTAACCTAACCTAACCTAACCTAACCTAACCTAACCTAACCTAACCTAACCTAACCTAACCTAACCTAACCTAACCTAACCTAACCTAACCTAACCTAACCTAACCTAACCTAACCTAACCTAACCTAACCTAACCTAACCTAACCTAACCTAACCTAACCTAACCTAACCTAACCTAACCTAACCTAACCTAACCTAACCTAACCTAACCTAACCTAACCTAACCTAACCTAACCTAACCTAACCTAACCTAACCTAACCTAACCTAACCTAACCTAACCTAACCTAACCTAACCTAACCTAACCTAACCTAACCTAACCTAACCTAACCTAACCTAACCTAACCTAACCTAACCTAACCTAACCTAACCTAACCTAACCTAACCTAACCTAACCTAACCTAACCTAACCTAACCTAACCTAACCTAACCTAACCTAACCTAACCTAACCTAACCTAACCTAACCTAACCTAACCTAACCTAACCTAACCTAACCTAACCTAACCTAACCTAACCTAACCTAACCTAACCTAACCTAACCTAACCTAACCTAACCTAACCTAACCTAACCTAACCTAACCTAACCTAACCTAACCTAACCTAACCTAACCTAACCTAACCTAACCTAACCTAACCTAACCTAACCTAACCTAACCTAACCTAACCTAACCTAACCTAACCTAACCTAACCTAACCTAACCTAACCTAACCTAACCTAACCTAACCTAACCTAACCTAACCTAACCTAACCTAACCTAACCTAACCTAACCTAACCTAACCTAACCTAACCTAACCTAACCTAACCTAACCTAACCTAACCTAACCTAACCTAACCTAACCTAACCTAACCTAACCTAACCTAACCTAACCTAACCTAACCTAACCTAACCTAACCTAACCTAACCTAACCTAACCTAACCTAACCTAACCTAACCTAACCTAACCTAACCTAACCTAACCTAACCTAACCTAACCTAACCTAACCTAACCTAACCTAACCTAACCTAACCTAACCTAACCTAACCTAACCTAACCTAACCTAACCTAACCTAACCTAACCTAACCTAACCTAACCTAACCTAACCTAACCTAACCTAACCTAACCTAACCTAACCTAACCTAACCTAACCTAACCTAACCTAACCTAACCTAACCTAACCTAACCTAACCTAACCTAACCTAACCTAACCTAACCTAACCTAACCTAACCTAACCTAACCTAACCTAACCTAACCTAACCTAACCTAACCTAACCTAACCTAACCTAACCTAACCTAACCTAACCTAACCTAACCTAACCTAACCTAACCTAACCTAACCTAACCTAACCTAACCTAACCTAACCTAACCTAACCTAACCTAACCTAACCTAACCTAACCTAACCTAACCTAACCTAACCTAACCTAACCTAACCTAACCTAACCTAACCTAACCTAACCTAACCTAACCTAACCTAACCTAACCTAACCTAACCTAACCTAACCTAACCTAACCTAACCTAACCTAACCTAACCTAACCTAACCTAACCTAACCTAACCTAACCTAACCTAACCTAACCTAACCTAACCTAACCTAACCTAACCTAACCTAACCTAACCTAACCTAACCTAACCTAACCTAACCTAACCTAACCTAACCTAACCTAACCTAACCTAACCTAACCTAACCTAACCTAACCTAACCTAACCTAACCTAACCTAACCTAACCTAACCTAACCTAACCTAACCTAACCTAACCTAACCTAACCTAACCTAACCTAACCTAACCTAACCTAACCTAACCTAACCTAACCTAACCTAACCTAACCTAACCTAACCTAACCTAACCTAACCTAACCTAACCTAACCTAACCTAACCTAACCTAACCTAACCTAACCTAACCTAACCTAACCTAACCTAACCTAACCTAACCTAACCTAACCTAACCTAACCTAACCTAACCTAACCTAACCTAACCTAACCTAACCTAACCTAACCTAACCTAACCTAACCTAACCTAACCTAACCTAACCTAACCTAACCTAACCTAACCTAACCTAACCTAACCTAACCTAACCTAACCTAACCTAACCTAACCTAACCTAACCTAACCTAACCTAACCTAACCTAACCTAACCTAACCTAACCTAACCTAACCTAACCTAACCTAACCTAACCTAACCTAACCTAACCTAACCTAACCTAACCTAACCTAACCTAACCTAACCTAACCTAACCTAACCTAACCTAACCTAACCTAACCTAACCTAACCTAACCTAACCTAACCTAACCTAACCTAACCTAACCTAACCTAACCTAACCTAACCTAACCTAACCTAACCTAACCTAACCTAACCTAACCTAACCTAACCTAACCTAACCTAACCTAACCTAACCTAACCTAACCTAACCTAACCTAACCTAACCTAACCTAACCTAACCTAACCTAACCTAACCTAACCTAACCTAACCTAACCTAACCTAACCTAACCTAACCTAACCTAACCTAACCTAACCTAACCTAACCTAACCTAACCTAACCTAACCTAACCTAACCTAACCTAACCTAACCTAACCTAACCTAACCTAACCTAACCTAACCTAACCTAACCTAACCTAACCTAACCTAACCTAACCTAACCTAACCTAACCTAACCTAACCTAACCTAACCTAACCTAACCTAACCTAACCTAACCTAACCTAACCTAACCTAACCTAACCTAACCTAACCTAACCTAACCTAACCTAACCTAACCTAACCTAACCTAACCTAACCTAACCTAACCTAACCTAACCTAACCTAACCTAACCTAACCTAACCTAACCTAACCTAACCTAACCTAACCTAACCTAACCTAACCTAACCTAACCTAACCTAACCTAACCTAACCTAACCTAACCTAACCTAACCTAACCTAACCTAACCTAACCTAACCTAACCTAACCTAACCTAACCTAACCTAACCTAACCTAACCTAACCTAACCTAACCTAACCTAACCTAACCTAACCTAACCTAACCTAACCTAACCTAACCTAACCTAACCTAACCTAACCTAACCTAACCTAACCTAACCTAACCTAACCTAACCTAACCTAACCTAACCTAACCTAACCTAACCTAACCTAACCTAACCTAACCTAACCTAACCTAACCTAACCTAACCTAACCTAACCTAACCTAACCTAACCTAACCTAACCTAACCTAACCTAACCTAACCTAACCTAACCTAACCTAACCTAACCTAACCTAACCTAACCTAACCTAACCTAACCTAACCTAACCTAACCTAACCTAACCTAACCTAACCTAACCTAACCTAACCTAACCTAACCTAACCTAACCTAACCTAACCTAACCTAACCTAACCTAACCTAACCTAACCTAACCTAACCTAACCTAACCTAACCTAACCTAACCTAACCTAACCTAACCTAACCTAACCTAACCTAACCTAACCTAACCTAACCTAACCTAACCTAACCTAACCTAACCTAACCTAACCTAACCTAACCTAACCTAACCTAACCTAACCTAACCTAACCTAACCTAACCTAACCTAACCTAACCTAACCTAACCTAACCTAACCTAACCTAACCTAACCTAACCTAACCTAACCTAACCTAACCTAACCTAACCTAACCTAACCTAACCTAACCTAACCTAACCTAACCTAACCTAACCTAACCTAACCTAACCTAACCTAACCTAACCTAACCTAACCTAACCTAACCTAACCTAACCTAACCTAACCTAACCTAACCTAACCTAACCTAACCTAACCTAACCTAACCTAACCTAACCTAACCTAACCTAACCTAACCTAACCTAACCTAACCTAACCTAACCTAACCTAACCTAACCTAACCTAACCTAACCTAACCTAACCTAACCTAACCTAACCTAACCTAACCTAACCTAACCTAACCTAACCTAACCTAACCTAACCTAACCTAACCTAACCTAACCTAACCTAACCTAACCTAACCTAACCTAACCTAACCTAACCTAACCTAACCTAACCTAACCTAACCTAACCTAACCTAACCTAACCTAACCTAACCTAACCTAACCTAACCTAACCTAACCTAACCTAACCTAACCTAACCTAACCTAACCTAACCTAACCTAACCTAACCTAACCTAACCTAACCTAACCTAACCTAACCTAACCTAACCTAACCTAACCTAACCTAACCTAACCTAACCTAACCTAACCTAACCTAACCTAACCTAACCTAACCTAACCTAACCTAACCTAACCTAACCTAACCTAACCTAACCTAACCTAACCTAACCTAACCTAACCTAACCTAACCTAACCTAACCTAACCTAACCTAACCTAACCTAACCTAACCTAACCTAACCTAACCTAACCTAACCTAACCTAACCTAACCTAACCTAACCTAACCTAACCTAACCTAACCTAACCTAACCTAACCTAACCTAACCTAACCTAACCTAACCTAACCTAACCTAACCTAACCTAACCTAACCTAACCTAACCTAACCTAACCTAACCTAACCTAACCTAACCTAACCTAACCTAACCTAACCTAACCTAACCTAACCTAACCTAACCTAACCTAACCTAACCTAACCTAACCTAACCTAACCTAACCTAACCTAACCTAACCTAACCTAACCTAACCTAACCTAACCTAACCTAACCTAACCTAACCTAACCTAACCTAACCTAACCTAACCTAACCTAACCTAACCTAACCTAACCTAACCTAACCTAACCTAACCTAACCTAACCTAACCTAACCTAACCTAACCTAACCTAACCTAACCTAACCTAACCTAACCTAACCTAACCTAACCTAACCTAACCTAACCTAACCTAACCTAACCTAACCTAACCTAACCTAACCTAACCTAACCTAACCTAACCTAACCTAACCTAACCTAACCTAACCTAACCTAACCTAACCTAACCTAACCTAACCTAACCTAACCTAACCTAACCTAACCTAACCTAACCTAACCTAACCTAACCTAACCTAACCTAACCTAACCTAACCTAACCTAACCTAACCTAACCTAACCTAACCTAACCTAACCTAACCTAACCTAACCTAACCTAACCTAACCTAACCTAACCTAACCTAACCTAACCTAACCTAACCTAACCTAACCTAACCTAACCTAACCTAACCTAACCTAACCTAACCTAACCTAACCTAACCTAACCTAACCTAACCTAACCTAACCTAACCTAACCTAACCTAACCTAACCTAACCTAACCTAACCTAACCTAACCTAACCTAACCTAACCTAACCTAACCTAACCTAACCTAACCTAACCTAACCTAACCTAACCTAACCTAACCTAACCTAACCTAACCTAACCTAACCTAACCTAACCTAACCTAACCTAACCTAACCTAACCTAACCTAACCTAACCTAACCTAACCTAACCTAACCTAACCTAACCTAACCTAACCTAACCTAACCTAACCTAACCTAACCTAACCTAACCTAACCTAACCTAACCTAACCTAACCTAACCTAACCTAACCTAACCTAACCTAACCTAACCTAACCTAACCTAACCTAACCTAACCTAACCTAACCTAACCTAACCTAACCTAACCTAACCTAACCTAACCTAACCTAACCTAACCTAACCTAACCTAACCTAACCTAACCTAACCTAACCTAACCTAACCTAACCTAACCTAACCTAACCTAACCTAACCTAACCTAACCTAACCTAACCTAACCTAACCTAACCTAACCTAACCTAACCTAACCTAACCTAACCTAACCTAACCTAACCTAACCTAACCTAACCTAACCTAACCTAACCTAACCTAACCTAACCTAACCTAACCTAACCTAACCTAACCTAACCTAACCTAACCTAACCTAACCTAACCTAACCTAACCTAACCTAACCTAACCTAACCTAACCTAACCTAACCTAACCTAACCTAACCTAACCTAACCTAACCTAACCTAACCTAACCTAACCTAACCTAACCTAACCTAACCTAACCTAACCTAACCTAACCTAACCTAACCTAACCTAACCTAACCTAACCTAACCTAACCTAACCTAACCTAACCTAACCTAACCTAACCTAACCTAACCTAACCTAACCTAACCTAACCTAACCTAACCTAACCTAACCTAACCTAACCTAACCTAACCTAACCTAACCTAACCTAACCTAACCTAACCTAACCTAACCTAACCTAACCTAACCTAACCTAACCTAACCTAACCTAACCTAACCTAACCTAACCTAACCTAACCTAACCTAACCTAACCTAACCTAACCTAACCTAACCTAACCTAACCTAACCTAACCTAACCTAACCTAACCTAACCTAACCTAACCTAACCTAACCTAACCTAACCTAACCTAACCTAACCTAACCTAACCTAACCTAACCTAACCTAACCTAACCTAACCTAACCTAACCTAACCTAACCTAACCTAACCTAACCTAACCTAACCTAACCTAACCTAACCTAACCTAACCTAACCTAACCTAACCTAACCTAACCTAACCTAACCTAACCTAACCTAACCTAACCTAACCTAACCTAACCTAACCTAACCTAACCTAACCTAACCTAACCTAACCTAACCTAACCTAACCTAACCTAACCTAACCTAACCTAACCTAACCTAACCTAACCTAACCTAACCTAACCTAACCTAACCTAACCTAACCTAACCTAACCTAACCTAACCTAACCTAACCTAACCTAACCTAACCTAACCTAACCTAACCTAACCTAACCTAACCTAACCTAACCTAACCTAACCTAACCTAACCTAACCTAACCTAACCTAACCTAACCTAACCTAACCTAACCTAACCTAACCTAACCTAACCTAACCTAACCTAACCTAACCTAACCTAACCTAACCTAACCTAACCTAACCTAACCTAACCTAACCTAACCTAACCTAACCTAACCTAACCTAACCTAACCTAACCTAACCTAACCTAACCTAACCTAACCTAACCTAACCTAACCTAACCTAACCTAACCTAACCTAACCTAACCTAACCTAACCTAACCTAACCTAACCTAACCTAACCTAACCTAACCTAACCTAACCTAACCTAACCTAACCTAACCTAACCTAACCTAACCTAACCTAACCTAACCTAACCTAACCTAACCTAACCTAACCTAACCTAACCTAACCTAACCTAACCTAACCTAACCTAACCTAACCTAACCTAACCTAACCTAACCTAACCTAACCTAACCTAACCTAACCTAACCTAACCTAACCTAACCTAACCTAACCTAACCTAACCTAACCTAACCTAACCTAACCTAACCTAACCTAACCTAACCTAACCTAACCTAACCTAACCTAACCTAACCTAACCTAACCTAACCTAACCTAACCTAACCTAACCTAACCTAACCTAACCTAACCTAACCTAACCTAACCTAACCTAACCTAACCTAACCTAACCTAACCTAACCTAACCTAACCTAACCTAACCTAACCTAACCTAACCTAACCTAACCTAACCTAACCTAACCTAACCTAACCTAACCTAACCTAACCTAACCTAACCTAACCTAACCTAACCTAACCTAACCTAACCTAACCTAACCTAACCTAACCTAACCTAACCTAACCTAACCTAACCTAACCTAACCTAACCTAACCTAACCTAACCTAACCTAACCTAACCTAACCTAACCTAACCTAACCTAACCTAACCTAACCTAACCTAACCTAACCTAACCTAACCTAACCTAACCTAACCTAACCTAACCTAACCTAACCTAACCTAACCTAACCTAACCTAACCTAACCTAACCTAACCTAACCTAACCTAACCTAACCTAACCTAACCTAACCTAACCTAACCTAACCTAACCTAACCTAACCTAACCTAACCTAACCTAACCTAACCTAACCTAACCTAACCTAACCTAACCTAACCTAACCTAACCTAACCTAACCTAACCTAACCTAACCTAACCTAACCTAACCTAACCTAACCTAACCTAACCTAACCTAACCTAACCTAACCTAACCTAACCTAACCTAACCTAACCTAACCTAACCTAACCTAACCTAACCTAACCTAACCTAACCTAACCTAACCTAACCTAACCTAACCTAACCTAACCTAACCTAACCTAACCTAACCTAACCTAACCTAACCTAACCTAACCTAACCTAACCTAACCTAACCTAACCTAACCTAACCTAACCTAACCTAACCTAACCTAACCTAACCTAACCTAACCTAACCTAACCTAACCTAACCTAACCTAACCTAACCTAACCTAACCTAACCTAACCTAACCTAACCTAACCTAACCTAACCTAACCTAACCTAACCTAACCTAACCTAACCTAACCTAACCTAACCTAACCTAACCTAACCTAACCTAACCTAACCTAACCTAACCTAACCTAACCTAACCTAACCTAACCTAACCTAACCTAACCTAACCTAACCTAACCTAACCTAACCTAACCTAACCTAACCTAACCTAACCTAACCTAACCTAACCTAACCTAACCTAACCTAACCTAACCTAACCTAACCTAACCTAACCTAACCTAACCTAACCTAACCTAACCTAACCTAACCTAACCTAACCTAACCTAACCTAACCTAACCTAACCTAACCTAACCTAACCTAACCTAACCTAACCTAACCTAACCTAACCTAACCTAACCTAACCTAACCTAACCTAACCTAACCTAACCTAACCTAACCTAACCTAACCTAACCTAACCTAACCTAACCTAACCTAACCTAACCTAACCTAACCTAACCTAACCTAACCTAACCTAACCTAACCTAACCTAACCTAACCTAACCTAACCTAACCTAACCTAACCTAACCTAACCTAACCTAACCTAACCTAACCTAACCTAACCTAACCTAACCTAACCTAACCTAACCTAACCTAACCTAACCTAACCTAACCTAACCTAACCTAACCTAACCTAACCTAACCTAACCTAACCTAACCTAACCTAACCTAACCTAACCTAACCTAACCTAACCTAACCTAACCTAACCTAACCTAACCTAACCTAACCTAACCTAACCTAACCTAACCTAACCTAACCTAACCTAACCTAACCTAACCTAACCTAACCTAACCTAACCTAACCTAACCTAACCTAACCTAACCTAACCTAACCTAACCTAACCTAACCTAACCTAACCTAACCTAACCTAACCTAACCTAACCTAACCTAACCTAACCTAACCTAACCTAACCTAACCTAACCTAACCTAACCTAACCTAACCTAACCTAACCTAACCTAACCTAACCTAACCTAACCTAACCTAACCTAACCTAACCTAACCTAACCTAACCTAACCTAACCTAACCTAACCTAACCTAACCTAACCTAACCTAACCTAACCTAACCTAACCTAACCTAACCTAACCTAACCTAACCTAACCTAACCTAACCTAACCTAACCTAACCTAACCTAACCTAACCTAACCTAACCTAACCTAACCTAACCTAACCTAACCTAACCTAACCTAACCTAACCTAACCTAACCTAACCTAACCTAACCTAACCTAACCTAACCTAACCTAACCTAACCTAACCTAACCTAACCTAACCTAACCTAACCTAACCTAACCTAACCTAACCTAACCTAACCTAACCTAACCTAACCTAACCTAACCTAACCTAACCTAACCTAACCTAACCTAACCTAACCTAACCTAACCTAACCTAACCTAACCTAACCTAACCTAACCTAACCTAACCTAACCTAACCTAACCTAACCTAACCTAACCTAACCTAACCTAACCTAACCTAACCTAACCTAACCTAACCTAACCTAACCTAACCTAACCTAACCTAACCTAACCTAACCTAACCTAACCTAACCTAACCTAACCTAACCTAACCTAACCTAACCTAACCTAACCTAACCTAACCTAACCTAACCTAACCTAACCTAACCTAACCTAACCTAACCTAACCTAACCTAACCTAACCTAACCTAACCTAACCTAACCTAACCTAACCTAACCTAACCTAACCTAACCTAACCTAACCTAACCTAACCTAACCTAACCTAACCTAACCTAACCTAACCTAACCTAACCTAACCTAACCTAACCTAACCTAACCTAACCTAACCTAACCTAACCTAACCTAACCTAACCTAACCTAACCTAACCTAACCTAACCTAACCTAACCTAACCTAACCTAACCTAACCTAACCTAACCTAACCTAACCTAACCTAACCTAACCTAACCTAACCTAACCTAACCTAACCTAACCTAACCTAACCTAACCTAACCTAACCTAACCTAACCTAACCTAACCTAACCTAACCTAACCTAACCTAACCTAACCTAACCTAACCTAACCTAACCTAACCTAACCTAACCTAACCTAACCTAACCTAACCTAACCTAACCTAACCTAACCTAACCTAACCTAACCTAACCTAACCTAACCTAACCTAACCTAACCTAACCTAACCTAACCTAACCTAACCTAACCTAACCTAACCTAACCTAACCTAACCTAACCTAACCTAACCTAACCTAACCTAACCTAACCTAACCTAACCTAACCTAACCTAACCTAACCTAACCTAACCTAACCTAACCTAACCTAACCTAACCTAACCTAACCTAACCTAACCTAACCTAACCTAACCTAACCTAACCTAACCTAACCTAACCTAACCTAACCTAACCTAACCTAACCTAACCTAACCTAACCTAACCTAACCTAACCTAACCTAACCTAACCTAACCTAACCTAACCTAACCTAACCTAACCTAACCTAACCTAACCTAACCTAACCTAACCTAACCTAACCTAACCTAACCTAACCTAACCTAACCTAACCTAACCTAACCTAACCTAACCTAACCTAACCTAACCTAACCTAACCTAACCTAACCTAACCTAACCTAACCTAACCTAACCTAACCTAACCTAACCTAACCTAACCTAACCTAACCTAACCTAACCTAACCTAACCTAACCTAACCTAACCTAACCTAACCTAACCTAACCTAACCTAACCTAACCTAACCTAACCTAACCTAACCTAACCTAACCTAACCTAACCTAACCTAACCTAACCTAACCTAACCTAACCTAACCTAACCTAACCTAACCTAACCTAACCTAACCTAACCTAACCTAACCTAACCTAACCTAACCTAACCTAACCTAACCTAACCTAACCTAACCTAACCTAACCTAACCTAACCTAACCTAACCTAACCTAACCTAACCTAACCTAACCTAACCTAACCTAACCTAACCTAACCTAACCTAACCTAACCTAACCTAACCTAACCTAACCTAACCTAACCTAACCTAACCTAACCTAACCTAACCTAACCTAACCTAACCTAACCTAACCTAACCTAACCTAACCTAACCTAACCTAACCTAACCTAACCTAACCTAACCTAACCTAACCTAACCTAACCTAACCTAACCTAACCTAACCTAACCTAACCTAACCTAACCTAACCTAACCTAACCTAACCTAACCTAACCTAACCTAACCTAACCTAACCTAACCTAACCTAACCTAACCTAACCTAACCTAACCTAACCTAACCTAACCTAACCTAACCTAACCTAACCTAACCTAACCTAACCTAACCTAACCTAACCTAACCTAACCTAACCTAACCTAACCTAACCTAACCTAACCTAACCTAACCTAACCTAACCTAACCTAACCTAACCTAACCTAACCTAACCTAACCTAACCTAACCTAACCTAACCTAACCTAACCTAACCTAACCTAACCTAACCTAACCTAACCTAACCTAACCTAACCTAACCTAACCTAACCTAACCTAACCTAACCTAACCTAACCTAACCTAACCTAACCTAACCTAACCTAACCTAACCTAACCTAACCTAACCTAACCTAACCTAACCTAACCTAACCTAACCTAACCTAACCTAACCTAACCTAACCTAACCTAACCTAACCTAACCTAACCTAACCTAACCTAACCTAACCTAACCTAACCTAACCTAACCTAACCTAACCTAACCTAACCTAACCTAACCTAACCTAACCTAACCTAACCTAACCTAACCTAACCTAACCTAACCTAACCTAACCTAACCTAACCTAACCTAACCTAACCTAACCTAACCTAACCTAACCTAACCTAACCTAACCTAACCTAACCTAACCTAACCTAACCTAACCTAACCTAACCTAACCTAACCTAACCTAACCTAACCTAACCTAACCTAACCTAACCTAACCTAACCTAACCTAACCTAACCTAACCTAACCTAACCTAACCTAACCTAACCTAACCTAACCTAACCTAACCTAACCTAACCTAACCTAACCTAACCTAACCTAACCTAACCTAACCTAACCTAACCTAACCTAACCTAACCTAACCTAACCTAACCTAACCTAACCTAACCTAACCTAACCTAACCTAACCTAACCTAACCTAACCTAACCTAACCTAACCTAACCTAACCTAACCTAACCTAACCTAACCTAACCTAACCTAACCTAACCTAACCTAACCTAACCTAACCTAACCTAACCTAACCTAACCTAACCTAACCTAACCTAACCTAACCTAACCTAACCTAACCTAACCTAACCTAACCTAACCTAACCTAACCTAACCTAACCTAACCTAACCTAACCTAACCTAACCTAACCTAACCTAACCTAACCTAACCTAACCTAACCTAACCTAACCTAACCTAACCTAACCTAACCTAACCTAACCTAACCTAACCTAACCTAACCTAACCTAACCTAACCTAACCTAACCTAACCTAACCTAACCTAACCTAACCTAACCTAACCTAACCTAACCTAACCTAACCTAACCTAACCTAACCTAACCTAACCTAACCTAACCTAACCTAACCTAACCTAACCTAACCTAACCTAACCTAACCTAACCTAACCTAACCTAACCTAACCTAACCTAACCTAACCTAACCTAACCTAACCTAACCTAACCTAACCTAACCTAACCTAACCTAACCTAACCTAACCTAACCTAACCTAATAACCTAACCTAACCTAACCTAACCTAACCTAACCTAACCTAACCTAACCTAACCTAACCTAACCTAACCTAACCTAACCTAACCTAACCTAACCTAACCTAACCTAACCTAACCTAACCTAACCTAACCTAACCTAACCTAACCTAACCTAACCTAACCTAACCTAACCTAACCTAACCTAACCTAACCTAACCTAACCTAACCTAACCTAACCTAACCTAACCTAACCTAACCTAACCTAACCTAACCTAACCTAACCTAACCTAACCTAACCTAACCTAACCTAACCTAACCTAACCTAACCTAACCTAACCTAACCTAACCTAACCTAACCTAACCTAACCTAACCTAACCTAACCTAACCTAACCTAACCTAACCTAACCTAACCTAACCTAACCTAACCTAACCTAACCTAACCTAACCTAACCTAACCTAACCTAACCTAACCTAACCTAACCTAACCTAACCTAACCTAACCTAACCTAACCTAACCTAACCTAACCTAACCTAACCTAACCTAACCTAACCTAACCTAACCTAACCTAACCTAACCTAACCTAACCTAACCTAACCTAACCTAACCTAACCTAACCTAACCTAACCTAACCTAACCTAACCTAACCTAACCTAACCTAACCTAACCTAACCTAACCTAACCTAACCTAACCTAACCTAACCTAACCTAACCTAACCTAACCTAACCTAACCTAACCTAACCTAACCTAACCTAACCTAACCTAACCTAACCTAACCTAACCTAACCTAACCTAACCTAACCTAACCTAACCTAACCTAACCTAACCTAACCTAACCTAACCTAACCTAACCTAACCTAACCTAACCTAACCTAACCTAACCTAACCTAACCTAACCTAACCTAACCTAACCTAACCTAACCTAACCTAACCTAACCTAACCTAACCTAACCTAACCTAACCTAACCTAACCTAACCTAACCTAACCTAACCTAACCTAACCTAACCTAACCTAACCTAACCTAACCTAACCTAACCTAACCTAACCTAACCTAACCTAACCTAACCTAACCTAACCTAACCTAACCTAACCTAACCTAACCTAACCTAACCTAACCTAACCTAACCTAACCTAACCTAACCTAACCTAACCTAACCTAACCTAACCTAACCTAACCTAACCTAACCTAACCTAACCTAACCTAACCTAACCTAACCTAACCTAACCTAACCTAACCTAACCTAACCTAACCTAACCTAACCTAACCTAACCTAACCTAACCTAACCTAACCTAACCTAACCTAACCTAACCTAACCTAACCTAACCTAACCTAACCTAACCTAACCTAACCTAACCTAACCTAACCTAACCTAACCTAACCTAACCTAACCTAACCTAACCTAACCTAACCTAACCTAACCTAACCTAACCTAACCTAACCTAACCTAACCTAACCTAACCTAACCTAACCTAACCTAACCTAACCTAACCTAACCTAACCTAACCTAACCTAACCTAACCTAACCTAACCTAACCTAACCTAACCTAACCTAACCTAACCTAACCTAACCTAACCTAACCTAACCTAACCTAACCTAACCTAACCTAACCTAACCTAACCTAACCTAACCTAACCTAACCTAACCTAACCTAACCTAACCTAACCTAACCTAACCTAACCTAACCTAACCTAACCTAACCTAACCTAACCTAACCTAACCTAACCTAACCTAACCTAACCTAACCTAACCTAACCTAACCTAACCTAACCTAACCTAACCTAACCTAACCTAACCTAACCTAACCTAACCTAACCTAACCTAACCTAACCTAACCTAACCTAACCTAACCTAACCTAACCTAACCTAACCTAACCTAACCTAACCTAACCTAACCTAACCTAACCTAACCTAACCTAACCTAACCTAACCTAACCTAACCTAACCTAACCTAACCTAACCTAACCTAACCTAACCTAACCTAACCTAACCTAACCTAACCTAACCTAACCTAACCTAACCTAACCTAACCTAACCTAACCTAACCTAACCTAACCTAACCTAACCTAACCTAACCTAACCTAACCTAACCTAACCTAACCTAACCTAACCTAACCTAACCTAACCTAACCTAACCTAACCTAACCTAACCTAACCTAACCTAACCTAACCTAACCTAACCTAACCTAACCTAACCTAACCTAACCTAACCTAACCTAACCTAACCTAACCTAACCTAACCTAACCTAACCTAACCTAACCTAACCTAACCTAACCTAACCTAACCTAACCTAACCTAACCTAACCTAACCTAACCTAACCTAACCTAACCTAACCTAACCTAACCTAACCTAACCTAACCTAACCTAACCTAACCTAACCTAACCTAACCTAACCTAACCTAACCTAACCTAACCTAACCTAACCTAACCTAACCTAACCTAACCTAACCTAACCTAACCTAACCTAACCTAACCTAACCTAACCTAACCTAACCTAACCTAACCTAACCTAACCTAACCTAACCTAACCTAACCTAACCTAACCTAACCTAACCTAACCTAACCTAACCTAACCTAACCTAACCTAACCTAACCTAACCTAACCTAACCTAACCTAACCTAACCTAACCTAACCTAACCTAACCTAACCTAACCTAACCTAACCTAACCTAACCTAACCTAACCTAACCTAACCTAACCTAACCTAACCTAACCTAACCTAACCTAACCTAACCTAACCTAACCTAACCTAACCTAACCTAACCTAACCTAACCTAACCTAACCTAACCTAACCTAACCTAACCTAACCTAACCTAACCTAACCTAACCTAACCTAACCTAACCTAACCTAACCTAACCTAACCTAACCTAACCTAACCTAACCTAACCTAACCTAACCTAACCTAACCTAACCTAACCTAACCTAACCTAACCTAACCTAACCTAACCTAACCTAACCTAACCTAACCTAACCTAACCTAACCTAACCTAACCTAACCTAACCTAACCTAACCTAACCTAACCTAACCTAACCTAACCTAACCTAACCTAACCTAACCTAACCTAACCTAACCTAACCTAACCTAACCTAACCTAACCTAACCTAACCTAACCTAACCTAACCTAACCTAACCTAACCTAACCTAACCTAACCTAACCTAACCTAACCTAACCTAACCTAACCTAACCTAACCTAACCTAACCTAACCTAACCTAACCTAACCTAACCTAACCTAACCTAACCTAACCTAACCTAACCTAACCTAACCTAACCTAACCTAACCTAACCTAACCTAACCTAACCTAACCTAACCTAACCTAACCTAACCTAACCTAACCTAACCTAACCTAACCTAACCTAACCTAACCTAACCTAACCTAACCTAACCTAACCTAACCTAACCTAACCTAACCTAACCTAACCTAACCTAACCTAACCTAACCTAACCTAACCTAACCTAACCTAACCTAACCTAACCTAACCTAACCTAACCTAACCTAACCTAACCTAACCTAACCTAACCTAACCTAACCTAACCTAACCTAACCTAACCTAACCTAACCTAACCTAACCTAACCTAACCTAACCTAACCTAACCTAACCTAACCTAACCTAACCTAACCTAACCTAACCTAACCTAACCTAACCTAACCTAACCTAACCTAACCTAACCTAACCTAACCTAACCTAACCTAACCTAACCTAACCTAACCTAACCTAACCTAACCTAACCTAACCTAACCTAACCTAACCTAACCTAACCTAACCTAACCTAACCTAACCTAACCTAACCTAACCTAACCTAACCTAACCTAACCTAACCTAACCTAACCTAACCTAACCTAACCTAACCTAACCTAACCTAACCTAACCTAACCTAACCTAACCTAACCTAACCTAACCTAACCTAACCTAACCTAACCTAACCTAACCTAACCTAACCTAACCTAACCTAACCTAACCTAACCTAACCTAACCTAACCTAACCTAACCTAACCTAACCTAACCTAACCTAACCTAACCTAACCTAACCTAACCTAACCTAACCTAACCTAACCTAACCTAACCTAACCTAACCTAACCTAACCTAACCTAACCTAACCTAACCTAACCTAACCTAACCTAACCTAACCTAACCTAACCTAACCTAACCTAACCTAACCTAACCTAACCTAACCTAACCTAACCTAACCTAACCTAACCTAACCTAACCTAACCTAACCTAACCTAACCTAACCTAACCTAACCTAACCTAACCTAACCTAACCTAACCTAACCTAACCTAACCTAACCTAACCTAACCTAACCTAACCTAACCTAACCTAACCTAACCTAACCTAACCTAACCTAACCTAACCTAACCTAACCTAACCTAACCTAACCTAACCTAACCTAACCTAACCTAACCTAACCTAACCTAACCTAACCTAACCTAACCTAACCTAACCTAACCTAACCTAACCTAACCTAACCTAACCTAACCTAACCTAACCTAACCTAACCTAACCTAACCTAACCTAACCTAACCTAACCTAACCTAACCTAACCTAACCTAACCTAACCTAACCTAACCTAACCTAACCTAACCTAACCTAACCTAACCTAACCTAACCTAACCTAACCTAACCTAACCTAACCTAACCTAACCTAACCTAACCTAACCTAACCTAACCTAACCTAACCTAACCTAACCTAACCTAACCTAACCTAACCTAACCTAACCTAACCTAACCTAACCTAACCTAACCTAACCTAACCTAACCTAACCTAACCTAACCTAACCTAACCTAACCTAACCTAACCTAACCTAACCTAACCTAACCTAACCTAACCTAACCTAACCTAACCTAACCTAACCTAACCTAACCTAACCTAACCTAACCTAACCTAACCTAACCTAACCTAACCTAACCTAACCTAACCTAACCTAACCTAACCTAACCTAACCTAACCTAACCTAACCTAACCTAACCTAACCTAACCTAACCTAACCTAACCTAACCTAACCTAACCTAACCTAACCTAACCTAACCTAACCTAACCTAACCTAACCTAACCTAACCTAACCTAACCTAACCTAACCTAACCTAACCTAACCTAACCTAACCTAACCTAACCTAACCTAACCTAACCTAACCTAACCTAACCTAACCTAACCTAACCTAACCTAACCTAACCTAACCTAACCTAACCTAACCTAACCTAACCTAACCTAACCTAACCTAACCTAACCTAACCTAACCTAACCTAACCTAACCTAACCTAACCTAACCTAACCTAACCTAACCTAACCTAACCTAACCTAACCTAACCTAACCTAACCTAACCTAACCTAACCTAACCTAACCTAACCTAACCTAACCTAACCTAACCTAACCTAACCTAACCTAACCTAACCTAACCTAACCTAACCTAACCTAACCTAACCTAACCTAACCTAACCTAACCTAACCTAACCTAACCTAACCTAACCTAACCTAACCTAACCTAACCTAACCTAACCTAACCTAACCTAACCTAACCTAACCTAACCTAACCTAACCTAACCTAACCTAACCTAACCTAACCTAACCTAACCTAACCTAACCTAACCTAACCTAACCTAACCTAACCTAACCTAACCTAACCTAACCTAACCTAACCTAACCTAACCTAACCTAACCTAACCTAACCTAACCTAACCTAACCTAACCTAACCTAACCTAACCTAACCTAACCTAACCTAACCTAACCTAACCTAACCTAACCTAACCTAACCTAACCTAACCTAACCTAACCTAACCTAACCTAACCTAACCTAACCTAACCTAACCTAACCTAACCTAACCTAACCTAACCTAACCTAACCTAACCTAACCTAACCTAACCTAACCTAACCTAACCTAACCTAACCTAACCTAACCTAACCTAACCTAACCTAACCTAACCTAACCTAACCTAACCTAACCTAACCTAACCTAACCTAACCTAACCTAACCTAACCTAACCTAACCTAACCTAACCTAACCTAACCTAACCTAACCTAACCTAACCTAACCTAACCTAACCTAACCTAACCTAACCTAACCTAACCTAACCTAACCTAACCTAACCTAACCTAACCTAACCTAACCTAACCTAACCTAACCTAACCTAACCTAACCTAACCTAACCTAACCTAACCTAACCTAACCTAACCTAACCTAACCTAACCTAACCTAACCTAACCTAACCTAACCTAACCTAACCTAACCTAACCTAACCTAACCTAACCTAACCTAACCTAACCTAACCTAACCTAACCTAACCTAACCTAACCTAACCTAACCTAACCTAACCTAACCTAACCTAACCTAACCTAACCTAACCTAACCTAACCTAACCTAACCTAACCTAACCTAACCTAACCTAACCTAACCTAACCTAACCTAACCTAACCTAACCTAACCTAACCTAACCTAACCTAACCTAACCTAACCTAACCTAACCTAACCTAACCTAACCTAACCTAACCTAACCTAACCTAACCTAACCTAACCTAACCTAACCTAACCTAACCTAACCTAACCTAACCTAACCTAACCTAACCTAACCTAACCTAACCTAACCTAACCTAACCTAACCTAACCTAACCTAACCTAACCTAACCTAACCTAACCTAACCTAACCTAACCTAACCTAACCTAACCTAACCTAACCTAACCTAACCTAACCTAACCTAACCTAACCTAACCTAACCTAACCTAACCTAACCTAACCTAACCTAACCTAACCTAACCTAACCTAACCTAACCTAACCTAACCTAACCTAACCTAACCTAACCTAACCTAACCTAACCTAACCTAACCTAACCTAACCTAACCTAACCTAACCTAACCTAACCTAACCTAACCTAACCTAACCTAACCTAACCTAACCTAACCTAACCTAACCTAACCTAACCTAACCTAACCTAACCTAACCTAACCTAACCTAACCTAACCTAACCTAACCTAACCTAACCTAACCTAACCTAACCTAACCTAACCTAACCTAACCTAACCTAACCTAACCTAACCTAACCTAACCTAACCTAACCTAACCTAACCTAACCTAACCTAACCTAACCTAACCTAACCTAACCTAACCTAACCTAACCTAACCTAACCTAACCTAACCTAACCTAACCTAACCTAACCTAACCTAACCTAACCTAACCTAACCTAACCTAACCTAACCTAACCTAACCTAACCTAACCTAACCTAACCTAACCTAACCTAACCTAACCTAACCTAACCTAACCTAACCTAACCTAACCTAACCTAACCTAACCTAACCTAACCTAACCTAACCTAACCTAACCTAACCTAACCTAACCTAACCTAACCTAACCTAACCTAACCTAACCTAACCTAACCTAACCTAACCTAACCTAACCTAACCTAACCTAACCTAACCTAACCTAACCTAACCTAACCTAACCTAACCTAACCTAACCTAACCTAACCTAACCTAACCTAACCTAACCTAACCTAACCTAACCTAACCTAACCTAACCTAACCTAACCTAACCTAACCTAACCTAACCTAACCTAACCTAACCTAACCTAACCTAACCTAACCTAACCTAACCTAACCTAACCTAACCTAACCTAACCTAACCTAACCTAACCTAACCTAACCTAACCTAACCTAACCTAACCTAACCTAACCTAACCTAACCTAACCTAACCTAACCTAACCTAACCTAACCTAACCTAACCTAACCTAACCTAACCTAACCTAACCTAACCTAACCTAACCTAACCTAACCTAACCTAACCTAACCTAACCTAACCTAACCTAACCTAACCTAACCTAACCTAACCTAACCTAACCTAACCTAACCTAACCTAACCTAACCTAACCTAACCTAACCTAACCTAACCTAACCTAACCTAACCTAACCTAACCTAACCTAACCTAACCTAACCTAACCTAACCTAACCTAACCTAACCTAACCTAACCTAACCTAACCTAACCTAACCTAACCTAACCTAACCTAACCTAACCTAACCTAACCTAACCTAACCTAACCTAACCTAACCTAACCTAACCTAACCTAACCTAACCTAACCTAACCTAACCTAACCTAACCTAACCTAACCTAACCTAACCTAACCTAACCTAACCTAACCTAACCTAACCTAACCTAACCTAACCTAACCTAACCTAACCTAACCTAACCTAACCTAACCTAACCTAACCTAACCTAACCTAACCTAACCTAACCTAACCTAACCTAACCTAACCTAACCTAACCTAACCTAACCTAACCTAACCTAACCTAACCTAACCTAACCTAACCTAACCTAACCTAACCTAACCTAACCTAACCTAACCTAACCTAACCTAACCTAACCTAACCTAACCTAACCTAACCTAACCTAACCTAACCTAACCTAACCTAACCTAACCTAACCTAACCTAACCTAACCTAACCTAACCTAACCTAACCTAACCTAACCTAACCTAACCTAACCTAACCTAACCTAACCTAACCTAACCTAACCTAACCTAACCTAACCTAACCTAACCTAACCTAACCTAACCTAACCTAACCTAACCTAACCTAACCTAACCTAACCTAACCTAACCTAACCTAACCTAACCTAACCTAACCTAACCTAACCTAACCTAACCTAACCTAACCTAACCTAACCTAACCTAACCTAACCTAACCTAACCTAACCTAACCTAACCTAACCTAACCTAACCTAACCTAACCTAACCTAACCTAACCTAACCTAACCTAACCTAACCTAACCTAACCTAACCTAACCTAACCTAACCTAACCTAACCTAACCTAACCTATTCGTCCTGACTTTTCACACATTTGGTTAGGGCGAGTCATTTAGGTTACTCAAAACAAGACCTACAAGCAAAAAACGATAAAATTATCCAAAGAGATCCAAAAACTTCTTCACATCCAAGTTCTCTGAAAATTCATTGTTTCTCCAAATCTATCACGAACCAAAAGACGGTGGCATATTGTTCTATACAAATGTTAGCCAGTCTCGATTCTATATCTGTTAACTGCTCCTCTAGTTCTTCGCGTGTCCTGTTTCGCGACAAATCCATTTTTTTTTCCCTTCTCCCTAGTGTCAAATTAAACATTTCGTTAGCTTCTTCCGGATAGCTTTCGTTTCGATCCCTATATAAATAAGAGTTACATGAACCAGAATGTGAGAATAAAGTTGTAAAAGCAATAGAATGAGTCTTCATAAGACAGCTCCACCGAATCAATCGACAGCTTCTCAAGTTAGAATGTTATGAAATCCAGCAAAACGGTACCACCAAGTTAATCAGCACCTTGCCCAGTCTTAATTTCGAAAAATCTGAACAGACAGCTTCACCACGTTAAACGACACCTTCCCAATTTCCAATAGTGAAATGTTTTAAGGAAACAGATATGTCGAGATCCAACCAACCAGTCTACCGACCACAGTAATAAAAATGGACTTACTTTTGTTATCACAAGCGCTAATAACAAACGACAAATGATATCTAGACTAAAGAATAAATAAAATCACACAAAAAAAAAAAAAGAATCCCGTATAAATTCTAACTAAAAAAAAAAAGATTTTTCAACAACCTCCAATAATCCCCACCCATCAAAGCGTGGAACGATAAAAAAAAAAAAAAAAAAAAACAAAACAATTCGCTCCAAATTGCAATTTTCAAAATATACCAAAACAATAGAAATGTCTGATCTAGCGTTTCCTCTCTAGCACCTACATAAACTCTTTTTTTTTAATATCACCACACCTAATTGTATAGGCTCTCCCGTCGTATCCTTACGTACTTTCCCATCTAAAACACAAATCTATCCCATATTCCCAAACTAATTCTCCCATCTAGCATCCACATAATTATTCCCATTCGGTATTCATATATTTTGCCATCTAGCACCCTTAGTATTTTTCCCATCTAGCTCACACATAGTTTTTCCCATTTTCTTCCCACATAGTTTTTACATTCTAGATACAAATAGTTTTCCATTCTAGTTACCACATAATTTTTCCCATCTAGTTTCCATATAGTTATTCCCATCTTCTTTCCACACAGTTTTTCCCATCTTTTTCCACATAGTTTTTCCCATCTTTTTCCCACATAGTTATTCCCATCTTCTCTCAACATAGTTTTTCCCACATAATTTTTCCCATCTTCTTTTCACACAGTTTTTCCCACATAGTTTTTCCCATCTTTTTTCACACAGTTTTTCCCACATAGTTATTCCCATCTTCTTTCCACATAGTTTTTCCCACATAGTTTTTCCCATCTTCTTCCCACATAGTTTTTCCCACATAGTTTTTCCCATGTTTTTTCAAATAGTTTATCCCACATAGTTTTTCCCATCTTCTTTCCACATAGTTTTTCCCACATAGTTTTTCCCATCTTCTTTCCACATAGTTTTTCCCACATAGTTTTTCCCATCTTCTCTCCACATAGTTTTTCCCATCTTCTTCCCACATAGTTTTTCCCATCTTCTCTCCACATAGTTTTTCCCATCTTTTTTTCACATAGTTTTTCCCACATAGTTTTTCCCATCTTCTTTCCACATAGTTTTTCCCACATAGTTTTTCCCATCTTCTTTCCACATAGTTTTTCCCACATAGTTTTTCCCATCTTCTTTCCACATAGTTTTTCCCACATAGTTTTTCCCATCTTCTTTCCACATAGTTTTTCCCACATAGTTTTTTCCCATCTTTTTCCACATAGTTTTTCCCATCTTCTTTCCACATAGTTTTTCCCATCTTCTTTCCACATAGTTTTTCCCATCTTCTTTCCACATAGTTTTTCCCACATAGTTTTTCCCACATAGTTTTTCCCACATAGTTTTTCCCACATAGTTTTTCCCATAGTTTTTCCCACATAGTTTTTCCCATCTTCTTTCCACATAGTTTTTCCCATCTTCTTTCCACATAGTTTTTCCCACATAGTTTTTTCCACATAGTTTTTCCCATCTTCTCTCCACATAGTTTTTCCCATCTTCTTTCCACATAGTTTTTCCCACATAGTTTTTCCCACATAGTTTTTCCCACATAGTTTTTCCCACATAGTTTTTCCCATCTTCTTTCCACATAGTTTTTCCCATCTTCTTTCCACATAGTTTTTCCCACATAGTTTTTCCCATCTTCTTTCCACATAGTTTTTCCCACATAGTTTTTCCCATCTTCTTTCCACATAGTTTTTCCACATAGTTTTTCCCATCTTTTTTCCACATAGTTTTTCCCACATAGTTTTTCCCATCTTCTTTCCACATAATTTTTCCCACATAGTTTTTCCCATCTTCTTTCCACATAGTTTTTCCCACATAGTTTTTCCCACATAGTTTTTCCCACATAGTTTTTCCCATCTTCTTTCCACATAGTTTTTCCCATCTTCTTTCCACATAGTTTTTCCCCATCTTCTTTCCACATAGTTTTTCCCATCTTCTTTCCACATAGTTTTTCCCACATAGTTTTTCCCACATAGTTTTTCCCACATAGTTTTTCCCACATAGTTTTTCCCATCTTTTTTCCACATAGTTTTTCCCATAGTTTTTCCCATCTTCTTTCCACATAGTTTTTCCCACATAGTTTTTCCCATCTTCTTTCCACATAGTTTTTCCCACATAGTTTTTCCCATCTTCTTTCCACATAGTTTTTCCCACATAGTTTTTCCCATCTTCTTCCCACATAGTTTTTCCCATCTTCTTCCCACATAGTTTTTCCCATCTTCTTTCCACATAGTTTTTCCCATCTTCTTTCCACATAATTTTTCCCACATAGTTTTTCCCACATAGTTTTTCCCATCTTCTTTCCACATAGTTTTTCCCATCTTCTTTCCACATAGTTTTTCCCACATAGTTTTTCCCATCTTTTTCCCACATAGTTTTTCCCATCTTCTTCCCACATAGTTTTTCCCATCTTCTTTCCACATAGTTTTTCATCTTTTTTTTTTTCACATAGTTTTTCCCACATAGTTTTTCCCATCTTCTTTCCACATAGTTTTTCCCATCTTCTTTTCCACATAGTTTTTCCCACATAGTTTTTCCCATCTTCTTTCCACATAGTTTTTCCCACATAGTTTTTCCCATCTTCTTTCCACATAGTTTTTCCCATCTTCTTTCCACATAGTTTTTCCCATCTTCTTTCCACATAGTTTTTCCCACATAGTTTTTCCCACATAGTTTTTCCCACATAGTTTTTCCCACATAGTTTTTCCCACATAGTTTTTCCCATCTTCTCTCCACATAGTTTTTCCCATCTTTTCCACATTTTTCCCACATAGTTTTTCCCATCTTCTTTCCACATAGTTTTTCCCATCTTCTTTCCACATAGTTTTTCCCACATAGTTTTTCCCACATAGTTTTTCCACATAGTTTTTCCCACATAGTTTTTCCCATCTTTTCTCCACATAGTTTTTCCCATCTTCTTTCCACATAGTTTTTCCCACATAGTTTTTCCCATCTTCTTTCCACATAGTTTTTCCCACATAGTTTTTCCCATCTTCTTTCCACATAATTTTTCCCACATAGTTTTTCCCATCTTCTTTCCACATAGTTTTTCCCACATAGTTTTTCCCATCTTCTTTCCACATAGTTTTTCCCATCTTCTTTCCACATAGTTTTTCCCACATAGTTTTTCCCATCTTCTTTCCACATAGTTTTTCCCACATAGTTTTTCCCATCTTCTCTCCACATAGTTTTTCCCATCTTCTTTCCACATAGTTTTTCCCACATAGTTTTTCCCATCTTCTTCCACATAGTTTTTCCCATCTTCTTTCCACATAATTTTTTCCCACATAGTTTTTCCCACATAGTTTTTCCCACATAGTTTTTCCCACATAGTTTTTCCCATCTTTTTTTCACATAGTTTTTCCCACATAGTTTTTCCCATCTTCTTTCCACATAGTTTTTCCCACATAGTTTTTCCCATCTTCTTTCCACATAGTTTTTCCCACATAGTTTTTCCCATCTTTTTCCACATAGTTTTTCCCACATAGTTTTTCCCATCTTCTTTCCACATAGTTTTTCCCACATAGTTTTTCCCATCTTCTTTCCACATAGTTTTTCCCACATAGTTTTTCCCATCTTCTCTCCACATAGTTTTTCCCATCTTCTTCCCACATAGTTTTTCCCATCTTCTCTCCACATAGTTTTTCCCATCTTTTTTTCACATAGTTTTTCCCACATAGTTTTTCCCATCTTCTTTCCACATAGTTTTTCCCATCTTCTTTCCACATAGTTTTTCCCACATAGTTTTTCCCATCTTCTTTCCACATAGTTTTTCCCACATAGTTTTTCCCATCTTCTTTCCACATAGTTTTTCCCATCTTCTTTCCACATAGTTTTTCCCATCTTCTTTCCACATAGTTTTTCCCACATAGTTTTTCCCACATAGTTTTTCCCACATAGTTTTTCCCACATAGTTTTTCCCATCTTGTCTCCACATAGTTTTTCCCATCTTCTTTCCACATAATTTTTCCCACATAGTTTTTCCCATCTTCTTTCCACATAGTTTTTCCCACATAGTTTTTCCCATCTTCTTTCCACATAGTTTTTCCCACATAGTTTTTCCCATCTTCTTTCCACATAGTTTTTCCCACATAGTTTTTCCCATCTTCTCTCCACATAGTTTTTCCCATCTTCTTTCCACATAGTTTTTCCCACATAGTTTTTCCCATCTTCTTTCCACATAGTTTTTCCCACATAGTTTTCCCCATCTTCTTCAAACATAGTTTTTCCCATCTTCTTTCCACATAGTTTTTCCCATCTTCTTTCCACATATTTTTCCCACATAGTTTTTCCCACATAGTTTTTCCCACATAGTTTTTCCCACATAGTTTTTCCCATCTTTTTTTCACATAGTTTTTCCCACATAGTTTTTCCCATCTTCTTTCCACATAGTTTTTCCCATCTTCTTTCCACATAGTTTTTCCCACATAGTTTTTCCCATCTTCTTTCCACATAGTTTTTCCCACATAGTTTTTCCCATCTTCTCTCCACATAGTTTTTCCCATCTTCTTCCCACATAGTTTTTCCCATCTTCTTTCCACATAGTTTTTCCCATCTTCTTTCCACATAGTTTTTCCCACATAGTTTTTCCCACATAGTTTTTCCCATCTTCTTTCCACATAGTTTTTCCCATCTTCTTTCCACATAGTTTTTCCCACATAGTTTTTCCCATCTTCTTTCCACATAGTTTTTCCCATCTTCTTTCCACATAGTTTTTCCCATCTTCTTTCCACATAGTTTTTCCCATCTTCTTTCCACATAGTTTTTCCCACATAGTTTTTCCCACATAGTTTTTCCCATCTTCTTTCCACATAGTTTTTCCCATCTTCTTTCCACATAGTTTTTCCCATCTTCTTTCCACATAGTTTTTCCCACATAGTTTTTCCCACATAGTTTTTCCCACATAGTTTTTCCCATCTTCTCTCCACATAGTTTTTCCCATCTTCTTTCCACATAGTTTTTCCCATCTTCTTTCCACATAGTTTTTCCCATCTTCTTTCCACATAGTTTTTCCCACATAGTTTTTCCCACATAGTTTTTCCCACATAGTTTTTCCCACATAGTTTTTCCCACATAGTTTTTCCCATCTTTTTCCACATAGTTTTTCCCACATAGTTTTTCCCATCTTCTTTCCACATAGTTTTTCCCACATAGTTTTTCCCATCTTCTTTCCACATAGTTTTTCCCACATAGTTTTTCCCATCTTCTTTCCACATAGTTTTTCCCACATAGTTTTTCCCATCTTCTCTCCACATAGTTTTTCCCATCTTCTTCCCACATAGTTTTTCCCATCTTCTTTCCACATAGTTTTTCCCATCTTTTTCCACATAGTTTTTCCCACATAGTTTTTCCCATCTTCTTTCCACATAGTTTTTCCCACATAGTTTTTCCCATCTTCTTTCCACATAGTTTTTCCCACATAGTTTTTCCCATCTTCTTTCCACATAGTTTTTCCCACATAGTTTTTCCCATCTTCTTTCCACATAGTTTTTCCCACATAGTTTTTCCCATCTTCTTTCCACATAGTTTTTCCCACATAGTTTTTCCCATCTTCTTCCCACATAGTTTTTCCCATCTTCTTTCCACATAGTTTTTCCCATCTTCTTTCCACATAGTTTTTCCCATCTTCTTTCCACATAGTTTTTCCCACATAGTTTTTCCCACATAGTTTTTCCCATCTTTTTTCCACATAGTTTTTCCCATCTTCTCTCCACATAGTTTTTCCCATCTTCTTTCCACATAGTTTTTCCCATATAGTTTTTCCCACATAGTTTTTCCCACATAGTTTTTCCCACATAGTTTTTCCCATCTTCTTTCCACATAGTTTTTCCCATCTTCTTTCCACATAATTTTTCCCACATAGTTTTTCCCACATAGTTTTTCCCATCTTCTTTCCACATAGTTTTTCCCATCTTCTTTCCACATAGTTTTTCCCACATAGTTTTTCCACATAGTTTTTCCCACATAGTTTTTCCCATCTTCTCTCCACATAGTTTTTCCCATCTTCTTTCCACATAGTTTTTCCCACATAGTTTTTCCCATCTTCTTTCCACATAGTTTTTCCCACATAGTTTTTCCCATCTTCTTTCCACATAGTTTTTCCCACATAGTTTTTCCCATCTTCTTTCCACATAGTTTTTCCCACATAGTTTTTCCCATCTTCTTTCCACATAGTTTTTCCCATCTTCTTTCCACATAGTTTTTCCCATCTTCTTTCCACATAGTTTTTCCCATCTTCTTTCCACATAGTTTTTCCCACATAGTTTTTCCCATAGTTTTTCCCACATAGTTTTTCCCACATAGTTTTTCCCACATAGTTTTTCCCACATAGTTTTTCCCATCTTTTTTTCACATAGTTTTTCCCACATAGTTTTTCCCATCTTCTTTTCACATAGTTTTTCCCACATAGTTTTTCCCATCTTCTTTCCACATAGTTTTTTCCCACATAGTTTTTCCCATCTTCTTACCACATAGTTTTTCCCACATAGTTTTCCCCATCTCCTTTTCACATAGTTTTTCCCACATAGTTTTTCCCATCTTCTTTCCACATAGTTTTTCCCACATAGTTTTTCCCATCTTCTTTCCACATAGTTTTTCCCACATAGTTTTTCCCATCTTCTTCCCACATAGTTTTTCCCATCTTCTTTCCACATAGTTTTTCCCATCTTCTTTCCACATAGTTTTTCCCATCTTCTTTCCACATAGTTTTTCCCACATAGTTTTTCCCACATAGTTTTTCCCATCTTCTTTCCACATAGTTTTTCCCATCTTCTTTCCACATAGTTTTTCCCATCTTCTTTCCACATAGTTTTTCCCACATAGTTTTTCCCACATAGTTTTTCCCACATAGTTTTTCCCATCTTTTTTCCACATAGTTTTTCCCATCTTCTCTCCACATAGTTTTTCCCATCTTCTCTCCACATAGTTTTTCCCATCTTTTTTCCACATAGTTTTTCCCACATAGTTTTTCCCACATAGTTTTTCCCACATAGTTTTTCCCACATAGTTTTTCCCACATAGTTTTTCCCATCTTTTCCACATAGTTTTTCCCACATAGTTTTTCCCATCTTCTTTCCACATAGTTTTTCCCACATAGTTTTTCCCATCTTCTTCCCACATAGTTTTTCCCACATAGTTTTTCCCATCTTCTTTCCACATAGTTTTTCCCACATAGTTTTTCCCATCTTCTTCCCACATAGTTTTTCCCATCTTCTTTCCACATAGTTTTTCCCATCTTTTTTTCACATAGTTTTTCCCACATAGTTTTTCCCATCTTCTTTCCACATAGTTTTTCCCACATAGTTTTTCCCATCTTCTTTCCACATTTTTTTCCCATCTTCTTTCCACATAGTTTTTCCCACATAGTTTTTCCACATAGTTTTTCCCACATAGTTTTTCCCATCTTTTTCCACATAGTTTTTCCCACATAGTTTTTCCCATCTTCTTCATTATTTTTCCCACATAGTTTTTCCCATCTTCTTCCCACATAGTTTTTCCCACATAGTTTTTCCCACATAGTTTTTCCCATCTTTTTCCACATAGTTTTTCCCACATAGTTTTTCCCATCTTCTCCACATAGTTTTTCCCATCTTCTTCCACATAGTTTTTCCCATCTTCTTTCCACATAATTTTTCCCACATAGTTTTTCCCACATAGTTTTTCCCACATAGTTTTTCCCACATAGTTTTTCCCATCTTCTCTCCACATAGTTTTTCCCATCTTTTTTCCACATAGTTTTTCCCACATAGTTTTTCCCACATAGTTTTTCCCATCTTCTTTCCACATAGTTTTTCCCCATCTTCTTCCCACATAGTTTTTCCCACATAGTTTTTCCCATCTTTTTCCCACATAGTTTTTCCCATCTTCTTTCCACATAGTTTTTCCCACATAGTTTTTCCCATCTTCTTTCCACATAGTTTTTCCCACATAGTTTTTCCCATCTTCTTTCCACATAGTTTTTCCCATTTTCTTTCTTTTTTTTTTTTCCACATAGTTTTTCCCATCTTCTTTCCACATAGTTTTTTCCCATCTTCTTTTCCACATAGTTTTTCCCACATAGTTTTTCCCACAGTTTTTCCCATTTTTCCACATAGTTTTTCCCATCTTCTTTCCACATAGTTTTTCCCATCTTCTTTCCACATAGTTTTTCCCACATAGTTTTTCCCACATAGTTTTTCCCACATAGTTTTTCCCATCTTCTCTCCACATAGTTTTTCCCATCTTCTTTCCACATAGTTTTTCCCATCTTCTTTCCACATAGTTTTTCCCATCTTCTTTCCACATAGTTTTTCCCACATAGCTCCACATAGTTTTTCCCACATAGTTTTTTCCCACATAGTTTTTCCCACATAGTTATTCCCATCTTTTTTTCACATAGTTTTTCCCACATAGTTTTTCCCATCTTCTTTCCACATAGTTTTTCCCACATAGTTTTTCCCATCTTCTTCCCACATAGTTTTTCCCACATAGTTTTTCCCATCTTCTTTCCACATAGTTTTTCCCACATAGTTTTTCCCATCTTTTTCCCACATAGTTTTTCCCATCTTCTTCCCACATAGTTTTTCCCATCTTCTCTCCACATAGTTTTTCCCATCTTTTTTTCACATAGTTTTTCCCACATAGTTTTTCCCATCTTCTTTCCACATAGTTTTTCCCACATAGTTTTTCCCATCTTCTTTCCACATAGTTTTTCCCATCTTTTTCCAATTTTTCCCACATAGTTTTTCCCACATAGTTTTTTCCCACATAGTTTTTCCCACATAGTTTTTCCCATCTTTTTTTCACATAGTTTTTCCCACATAGTTTTTCCCATCTTCTTTCCACATAGTTTTTCCCACATAGTTTTTCCCATCTTCTTCCCCACATAGTTTTTCCCACATAGTTTTTCCCACATAGTTTTTCATATTTTTCCACATAGTTTTTCCCACATAGTTTTTCCCATCTTCTTTCCACATAGTTTTTCCCATCTTCTTTCCACATAGTTTTTCCCATCTTCTTTCCACATAGTTTTTCCCACATAGTTTTTCCCACATAGTTTTTCCCACATAGTTTTTCCCACATAGTTTTTCCCATCTTCTCTCCACATAGTTTTTCCCATCTTCTTTCCACATAGTTTTTCCCACATAGTTTTTCCCACATAGTTTTTCCCATCTTCTTTCCACATAGTTTTTCCCATCTTTTTCCCACATAGTTTTTCCCACATAGTTTTTCCCATCTTTTTCCCACATAGTTTTTCCCATCTTCTTTCCACATAGTTTTTCCCACATAGTTTTTCCCATCTTCTTTCCACATAGTTTTTCCCACATAGTTTTTCCCATCTTTTTCCACATAGTTTTTCCCACATAGTTTTTCCCATCTTCTTTCCACATAGTTTTTCCCATCTTCTTTCCACATAGTTTTTCCCACATAGTTTTTCCCACATAGTTTTTCCCATCTTCTTTCCACATAGTTTTTCCCACATAGTTTTTCCCATCTTCTTTCC
>JAECZD010000132.1:30000-45834 GCA_024349325.1 Pogonomyrmex californicus | reverse complement strand
GTACATTTACGTATGTTTATATATATATATATATATTACATGTATGTGTATATATATATATATATATACATATTTTTACATAAATTTTTATCAGGTACATTACATTTAATAAAGATATTATTCTAATACAAGAAGAAGATTCGAAATTAAGTAAGTCTGCATTGTATGCCAGTTACAAAATTGCTCATCTTGCACGTAAATCACGTCCATTTAGCATTGGTCCATTTGTCAAACAATGTTTAGAAATTGCCGCAGAAACAATATATCCTAATAATATTAATAAATTTAAATCAATTAGTCTCTCTTCTCGAACTGTAGTACGTCGCATTGAAAAATTAGTTGAAGATCTCGAGCGACAATTGGTACTAAAAGCAAACAATTTTATTGCTTTTTCATTAGTTCTCGACGAGAGTGATACCATTGATACTGCACAATTGGCAATTTTTATTCGTGATGTGGATAACAACCTCTCTATTACTGAGAAATTTTTAAATATAATATCTCTGAAAGGTACTACGACTGGAGAAGATATATTGTTTAACGTTGAAGAAGCAATAGAAAACATAAATCTATCTTGGGATAAATTAACTTCAGTTGCTACTGATGGTGTTGCAGCAATGATTGGACACAATATGGGCTTCGTAAGACGGTTAAAGTTTAACTAACACAATCAAAACAACAAATACATTCAATCCATTGTATCATTCATCAAGAGGCATTATGTGCAAAATCTTTAAAGTATGACGAAGTAATGAAAATTGTAATCAAAGTTGTAAATTTCATTAGAACTACTAGATTGAATCATCATCAATTTTGTGAATTTTTATCTTCTTTAGAGTCAGATTATACCGATATCTCCTATTTTTGCGAAACACAATGGCTTAGTCGAGATAAAACTCTTCAGCGTTTCTTTCATTTACGTGAAGAAATAATTATATTTTTAGAAATGAAAGATAAGTCTGTGCCTGAATTATCACAGCCTTCCTGGATTACCATTCTCGCCTTTCTTGCCTAATCATTTAAATACATTAAATTACTTTTTACAAGGCAAAGATAAATTAATTATTTATATGTTTGATAAAATTAGATCTTTTAAAATGAAATTTAATTTATGGATCAATCAATTTCAATCTCGACAGTTGTTGCATTTTTCAAATTTATTATCTGTTGCACATTCAAGATAAGCAATATAAAAAATATATAAATTTACTTCAATTATTATATAATGAATTCGATTGTTGGTTTAGGGAAATGCATGTTTTAGAAGAAGACTTACTTATTTTTATGACACCTTTTATTGTTGATATTAATATTGTTCCCGCAGATATATAATTAGAATTAATAGATGATTTAAAATGTGATACTGCTGTAGTGGATAATGCGTCTATAATTTGATGAGGCTGATCTCTGAAAAGTCAGAGAAGCTGGAAGGTTGCAAGATAACTAAGCAATACCACCACGATTTGAAGTTCGACCGTCGTCAGCAAAGTCACGCGAAGTTCTAGCTCGGTCTCGTTTATTTCAACAGACAACGGATAATAATTTCTAGAACAGTCGATTATAAACAAAAACGCGAACGCGATATTTACACGACTTACAGCTAATATCACAGGACAAAGAAAATTGAGACGATACAATGCCAAAAGGGCACCGCGAACACGAAGAATGCGCGTGACAATTGTTATTTTGCGGAACGTACAATGCCTGCAAGGGCACCGCGGATGCGAAGGAACGTTCGAGACTAGAAAACGCTGAAACAAAGAAAAACAGAAAAAGAAACATGTAACGCGGTCACCTCGCTCGACGCTCGGATCGGCTCGTCGGTCCGGGTTCGAGAAGAGGGGAGACTCAAGCGCGAACACAAGTTACAGCGAAAAAATTGTTTATTGGTAGAAAGATAGATACAGCGTAGTGCAGAGCCGGGTGATGTCGCAGTATCGCTGGTAGCAAAACGGAGACGCAAAGCGGAGACGCAACCGGGTGGCGTAAGGCGATGAGGAGCGCAAGACAGGTGCGGCATGCGGTCGACAACGGTTTATTTACTATGGCGCGGTTTACAACTAAAGAACTTAGAGCTACCGGCTTATAACTAATGTACTTATAAACTAATGTCAGGTGGGACGGCGAGGTATTGCGGGCAGGGCTGAGTGCCACGTCGAGCCCTGCCTTCGCAACGGAAACCGGCGAAACCCGGTGGGGCCGAGCGAAACATCAGCCCGTGGAGCGGTGGCAGGAGTCGGCGAAACCCGACAGAGCTAAGTGAAACCTCAGCCCGTGGAGCGGTGACAGGAGTCGGCGAAACCCGACAGAGCTGAGTGAAACCTCAGCCCGAAGGTAGAGAAAGCCGGTGAAACCCGGCAGAGCCAAGCGAAACCTTGGCCCCGAGAGATAGTAGGTACTGGTCAGATCGGTATCAGGAGTCAGATCGCAGGATGGGATCTGGTCTCGATGTCAGCCGGCCGGGCTTATATACCCGGCCGGCGTTCCCCACTGCGCGCCGTCGGTCCGGTGGCGGGGAGTCGGTATCGCGTGGGGGCACCGCGAGCGAGATAGAGTGAGCGAGACGGCGCGTGCGACCTACAGGCAAGCGAATGCGATAGCGCGAGTGGTGTACGTGCAAGCGAGATGGGTAGTGCAGGATAGTAAGCCAAGCGTCTACATATATGTATATATTTATGTACATGTATGTATATGTATATATATATATATATATATATATATATATATGTATGCTCGTAACGGCCCTGCCGTTACAAACGCTGAAAAAGATCGCTCGCGAAAGAGGAGGCGGATCGCCGGAAGACGCACGCTGCGTTGCCACGCGGAACGCTCGCGAATCGCAGGAGATCACGGGCGGCTGCCGCACGCCTAACGCTGATTAAAAACTAAACAGATGTAACGCAGACGAGTATGAAACGCAACGCGGGTAAAACAGAGCGCACGCGAAAGAGAAACGCAGAGAGCGAGACGCAGAATTTTGACGATTGCATAGAACGTGGATAAAACGCAGAATAAGACGGGACGGAACAGACAGACAGATGAAACGCACGCAGATCGCGGATAGCACACACGCGAGCGAGCGAGAGAGAATCACAAGGCCGACCGCGCGCGAGCGAGAGAAAAGCGACGGATCACACGCGAGCAAGAAGAGAGGCAGCACGCGAGCGAGAAGAGAGCGAGAACCAGCTAGTCACACAAGCGAGAGAGAAAGAACGGGCGCACCAGCGTTTCGCGCGCAAGCAATAGAGGTGGAGGCGCACGGGGAGGGAGAGGGGCGGCGAGCAACAGGCGGAACGCCGCACGTAGTCGCCCAACACAGACACGATTGCGACACCGTACAGAACCCGGCACATGCGCGACATTCGATATTAAACAGGGCGCGGACACACTCGCAACGACCGCGATGATAAATAATAGCTAAAATTAGATACAGCCGTACCGCTCTCCTCGATCTTCCCGCCTTGGTATACGACTCCTTCATACAAGGTGGAACTAGCCACTCGCGAACAGAGTGTATTTTTAATAATATTGAAGCGCATTTAACTAATCGAATAAAATAATAAGTATACATTTTCTATAAAGGAAATATAGAAACTAACTAAAGCAAAAATGCTTATCAATATGTTTTAATATAGTAATTTAAAATAAAAGTACAATTAAAATTACAATTAAAAAAATTTTAATTTTTTCCTGTCTTACTAATATTTTTTATAGACATTATCCTTCTTTAGATTTTATAATATTTGATAATTCTAAGTCTTTTTTGTTTCTTTATATATATATATATATATATATATATATATATATATATATGTGTGTGTGTGTGTGTGTGTGTGTGTGTGTGTGTGTGTGTGTGTGTGTGTGTGTACTTAAAACAAAATAATTAAGAGGAATTGCTAAATAAAATTGCACGAGATATTTCTGTTATATTGATGAAATAATGTATAATAAAAATAAACAAAATCAATGAAATAACATATATAATAATAACGTATATAATAAAAATAAAAATCAATTAAAAGAATTCCACATTAACAAAACTTTCCGGTAGTTCCAATTAAACATTTACAACAAATTGTTGTAAAACAAATGGCTTACTATCTGCTGAACTATTGATATGTCTACATGTCGCATTTTATAATAGTATTCTAACTAATATTCTAGTTTCAAAATAGTAATTCTCAATTTTTAACTGAAGCTGTTATATAATGGTCTTACAATGATATCTGTAATGAGTGATAAACTCAAATATGATGACACACATATACATATAAATAAGTAATATTCTTCGTGTTTTATTATACCCGTGCTAGAAAGGAGCAAATTATTTAACATTAATATTATTATATCACAATATATTCAGACTTCTTGGCCCGGTTGCACCAATGTTATTTGGGCTTTAAGCGAGACTTAACACATAATATACGTGATACAGATTATATTTAAGTATCGCTTAATGTTCATAATAATGTTGGTGCAACCGGATTTTACTTTTTTTCTAGCATGTTATTTTAATCTTAACTTAGCAATTTCAAATTATAAATTTAGTGGCTTGGCTATCATATCTTCATTGAATGAATGCTTATATTTAGTTATCAACGCAAGGAGCTTCAGATTCATAGAATGTTTTTTAGTATATCCTTTCACAACTGCCACCATATCCATGACACATGACACCTATTCTTTCTCTGCTAAGTACAACAGCTACAAACCTAACATTGCTTCTATATCTGATGACATATTAGGGCGATTAGGATGGGATGCTGGCTGCACTGGCTGTGATGATCCAAATCTTTCAAGAGCGGCATTCAGAGATGCAGCTAAAAATGAAACATTTTTTTATGACTGAGAAAATATGTCATCTGTCTTCTCAGAATCCCGCTTCCTCTTCTTGACAGAACCCTTTGGAGGCACTATCTTGACTGGCTGAATAGAGGCCGCCATAGTCTTTAGAATGCCGAGGCGGTACCTTCTGATGTTTCCTCAATTGCACATTTCTTTTCTTCTGTCTCACAGGCTATGTTGGTTCCACACACAGTAGTATTAGCTATTTCTGAATCCAAATTTATACAATAATAATCACCAAACAATCATCTTTAATGAAATTTTATTACATTGAATTAAAAGTAATATTTAGTTAACAAAAAAATTTTGAAAAATTTACTGGATGAAGGAGATGAACATAAGCAATTAGATCTGTTCCATATAGGCAAAAATGGAGATTGTTTGTCTAATGGAAGAGAGAAAAAAGATAATTTAGCTGATTTGCAGATGATGTAGCTGATATTTCAAATAAAGCTGAAAATACAGGATTATTGCTTACCTTGAACAACTGATGACTGCGATCGAAAAGCTAGGGACTGGGGTTGAACAATAGACCGTTGAATATTTGAAGATGTTCTGTGAAAAGTCATACATTTTTTAACTTCTAATTAGATTCAATTAATATGAGTGATATATACCGTCGGGCTATAATATGGTCCACAAGGAATAGAAAGTCATTATAAGAAAATCCAAGTAAACTGGTAAGTAGGCATACCAGCCCCTGCTCTTGATTTTGGCATTGACATTATGACCTTTTCCTTTCCTTTCTAAATTTTCACGGAAACGATGGAAAAGTTTTTCTGCTTGCAGATCTAAAAACAGAAAGTTAGATCATAAAATTGTTTAATTTTCTATAGTTAATTTACATTAAAATAAATATTTTAAATTTTATTTTAACAAAAAATTTAATTAATTTTATATTTTTAAAATTAAATTTTTATCAATACTTTAAATATAGAAATAAAATAATTTTTCAAAATTATAAATTTGTAACGATACGCCTCCCGCGCATCGTTTCTAGTTGTAAGTGCGACCGCGCGCATTACCGAACATACCGACCATTGCGCGCGCAACCGAGCACGCACACGCCACGTGCGTACCGAACACCGCCGACGACCCGCGCGCCGTTTGTTGCTAAATTGTTAACGACAAAGAACAAACGCGGCCGTGTATATAAACCCGGCCGAATCCGGATAATAGACCAGACCGATCCGATCCTCCGACCTGTCCGCATCTCCGACCGGAAAACCGAGAGCAGGCATTCCTGATCTCCGCCGAGCATACTCGACGTCCGATATCCTGAGAGCACACAGTAAGAAAACGGGACAGAGTATTCTCAGTCTCCGCCGCATACTTGACTCTGCTTCTCTCGAGACAGAGCATTCTCAGTCTCAACACTTCCTTACCAACGCTACGAGCAAACCGGGACGGATTCTCAGTCCCCAACGAGCATACTTGTCACTCGTTCCTCTCTATCTTCCACTCCGAGACAGAGCATTCCGTCATCAATCTCGCCAGTACACGAGTACATGGGACGGAGTATTCTCGGTCCCTGACAAGCATACTTGTCTCTCGTGCAAAATTCGCGAAGCGGAGCGAGTATTCTCGCTCCAAATTTTCAAATACATACTGACCGCGCGAAAATATCGAGTACCGCAGCCCGCATCATCGAACTAACACCGAATCACCGCTCGATCAATCGCACGCCAGCGCGGCCCGTAGGTTCCGACACGAGCCAATCTCTTGTCCCGACGCACGCGTCGCGCACTCCATACATATCACGCATATCGCGTGCGCACCACAAATTTCGTAGTCTGCCGTACATCACGCCGTCAGCAAGTACGCCAGGCGAGCCCACACCGCTGTGTATCCACCTGGTTCGATACAAATAAAATGTACTCTTATCAAACAACTGAGTCACACGCTTTTATTAATTTACCGAACTCGGCAACCGACGAGCACATCCGCGCACCCAAACTCGAACGACAACGGCGAGGACGGATCGTATATGGCGCCCGAACAGGGACCGTGTTAAAAATTAATAAAAAGTTAAATGACCAGTTGGATACAGACACTTTCCAAAGCGGAGGCAATTCGCATAGCGCGCTTGCTAAACATCGAATTAGCCGATACTCGGCGAACTACGTCGTCAGCTCCGCCAGATCATCAAGCCAAGCACTATGGTTACGCAAAAAGCCGGATCTGCAACCAGCCTCAAACAAAATCCGCCCATGTTTTTCAAAGTACCGTCCGTCACGGCAGATGAATTCATACACGCAAATTCATACACGAAAATTATGAATCAAATCAGAAAGTGGGGGTGCCATTTCGATGGACGTGACCCTCTCTCTTTTTTCGAACGAATCTCGGAACTGCAGCAATACCGATATACCGATGCCTCCATGCTGGACGGTTTACTCGAAATATTACGAGGAAACGCGCTCGCCTGGTACCGCAATAATATGAGCGAATGGGCAACGTGGAGAGATTTCTTGCACGCTTTTCGACGACAATATTTGCCAAAACGCTTCCAGGCTCGCCTAACACGGGAAATTCAGGACCGGCGACAGAAACGCGACGAAATATTTGAACAGTATTCCACCGCAGTGCTCACCATGATGCGCCGCGTGGGAAACTTCTCGCGACAAGAAAAAGTCGACCGCTTATTCGAGAACATGCGCGCCGAATATAAAATGTACGTTAGATTGACTGATGTCACCGACATACACGACTTCGTGGACCAGACTCAAGAATACGAGGATATTCAAAAACCCGCACCCAAGAAGAAAATGGGAGAAGCAACCTAACCGAGGAACCGCAAATATTGCAACCACCGCACCCGCATACGATCGAAACAATACCTGTTGGCGGTGCAAACAACGCGGACACGATCGTTTTAACTGTAAAAAACCGCCGAAAAAATTCTGTTCTCAATGCGGAAAAGACGGGGTTCTGACAAAAGACTGCCATCCGCGGCCGAGAAACGCATCCGCGGCCGGGGATACCCTGAGCATACTCCGGCCGCAGACCGAGCGTGCATAGAATATACACCACGACCCCACTCATGCTTATGGGCGGCTACCAGATCAGCGCACTTTTAGACACGGGATCCGAGATATCAATTATCAATTATGAAACCGCGAAAATAGCGAAAGCTCTGCAGATCCGATCAACCGAGAGGGAGGGGCAGGTGCATTTAGCGTACCTCGATGGTACGCTTGCGATAACACCGGGAAAGGTTGAATTACCACTCGAAATGCTGGGGCGGCAGTACAAACATACCTTTCACATCCTCCCCACGCTCGAGAGGCAAATGCTCATCGGAACCGACCTATGAGCCCGATTAAATATCACCATTCCGCCACCTCAGCCGCACAACTATCCTTCCGGCCACCCCCCGCATACCTGGCCTATTACACCGGGACTGGCAACGCGAACTGCGCGAGAAAGCCGCGTTTTACAAGAATTCTTGTCCACCGAACTAGCCAAATTCAGCAACGTTCGCGATTCCACCGATAAAATCTCGCACAACATCCGCATTAAAACCGACTTCCCGATCAAACAATGATACCGGCTCCGAAACTCTGCGATGCAATGCATTATCGACGATGAGGTACGCGAGATGGAGGCGGAGGGAATCATCGAGCCATCAAGTAGTGCGGAGTTTATCGGTGGTAATGGAAGAAGGATGATAAATCTCGGTTTTGCATTGATTTCCGTAAAGTTAACGAGGTCACCGAACGCAACGCATACCCCCTGCCGCAGATAACGGCTACCCTGGACAAACTTCGCGGGGTCAAGTATCTATCCACCCTCGACCTTAAACAAGGGTACTGGCAGGTACCTTTGTCACCTGACAGCCATCCCATCACCGCTTTCACCGTTCCTGGCCAGGGTTTAATGTAATTTCGCGTAATGCCATTCGGATTGCATTCCGTCCCGGCCACTTTTCAATGCCTGCTGGGTGGCCCTGGACCCTGAGCTGGAACCGCACGTATTCGTATACTTAGACGATATAATCGTGGTCAGCCCGACACTGGAGAGCCATCTCGAACACCTCGCGGAAGTATTTCGCCAATTACGCGAGGCCAGCCTCCGCCTGAACCCCGATAAATGCCACTTCTGTGTAAACGAATTAAAATACCTGGGTCATATTGTAGATCGGTGAGACATACGCACCGATCCAGACAAGATTCGCGTGATCTCACAATGGCCGCCACCCACGAATATACAACAGATAAGACAGTGGTAATTCAAATCATGGGGATGGCCTCCTGGTACCGATGGTTCATATTACGGTTCGAATTTCTCCTCCCTCGCGGTCCCCTTAACTAAACTAACGAAGAAAAACGCGAAGTGGCGGTGGGGCTCAGAGGAGAATGATACCTTCCAGGTCGAACGAGCGCTCACTTCCGCTCCAATTCTGGCCTGCCCGGACTTCGATCGGCGTTTCGTACTACAGACCGACGCGAGTTCATCTGGCCTTGGGGCCGTACTAACTCAACAGTTCGAGGAGGGAGAACGCGTGATAGCTTATGCAAGTCGTACGTTAAACGGGGCTGAGAGCAATTATAGCGCCACCGAGCTCGAGTGCCTAGCCATCATATAGGGGATTCGCCACATGCGCAGCTACCTAGAAGGATACGCATTTACCGTCGTAACCAATCATCAAGCCCTCCGGTGGCTCCAGCGACTGGAGTCCCTGACGGGACGGCTCGAGCTCCAACAGTACGTTTTTGATATCCGATACCGTCGAGGTCAGCTCAATCACGTAGCAGATGCCCTCTCCAGACGTCCCGCTGTCAATACTATCTGCTTCCGCGTTACTTGCCCCTGGTACCGTCGGCAATTTAAGAAAGTCCATGAAAAACCGGGCGATTTCCGAGATTATTCGCTTATACCATCTCTTCTTCCATTCGACCGATTTCCGCGACACACCGGTCGTGGACTAATGGAAAGAGGGCGTGCCGTGCGAGCGCCGACCCGAGGTGTTACACCGCATGCGCAACGAACCGATTGCCGGACATTTAGGCATAGCCAAAACGATCGCGCGAACGGCTCGCCTATATTACTGGCCCGGGATGTTCGTAGACATCACTCGCTACGTACGGAATTGCGAAAATTGCCTTGCCCACAAGGTCATTCAAGAACACCCCGCCGATAATCTTATCGACCCAGCGGATCATTAGATCGATAAGTCAGGATCACTGTAGGATCCAGCAAATCATTGACGGGCAGAGTACAATATGTCTCGTGAAAATTTGGAAATTTCTAATTACAGTCTGCTCCTTGTGTCACGATTTAGATTGACTGATTATTAATAAAAAATCTCTATCGAGTTCAAGATTCCGCAGCCTTTGCAGTGATGTGTACGCATAACGAGAGTAAGAAAGTAGAAAACAAAAGAATGATCGAGATAGTATGCTTGCTCTTTTTACGCGCGTCTACGATTGGCGATGTCGTTGAGTTTCACGGCGAGTTTGATAGATGGTGATAATTTGTTTTGGAGTGTAAGTGACCGATATTTGTGTGTCATAATCTGTTATTTTGCAAGTAGGTTCTAAGAAGCAATATAAATACTGTTATTTTGATATTGTTCTTTTACGTACGCGTTTGTACTTTTTTCCAGAAATCAAAGCTAGAAGTGTTCAGATACAGATTGTTGTGCAACTCTTGACCATATTATGGTATATTTGTTTAAACAATATATCAAAAAGATATATTTAATAATATATCAATATATTTAATAATTATTATTATAATAAAATATTAATAAATTATTAATAAATTATTAATAAAACAGAATCATTTTTTCAATGAAATTGTAAATTGTATTAATAAATGTAATTGTATTAATAAAAATATAAAAAAATATATGTACTAAAATTACATGTATCATACATTTTCAGGATATTCAGAAAAAAATTGTAAAGCAACATTTTGAAATACTTCAACAAATCTTAAGTAAATTAAGAAGAAATATTAGACATTAAAAAACATAAATACATACATATATATATATATATATATATATATATATATATATATATATATATATATATATATATATATATATATACGTAAAAGTACAATACAATGAAAGTGCATTGAAAATGACAGTACTCATATTGCTTCTTAGAATTTATCTACATGATAATAGATTATCATGTAGAGTATGTCGCATAAACATCACTTACACTCCGAAACGAACTATCAGCAATTGTCAAATTCGCCGCGAAACTCAACAACAACGTCGACTGCCAATCGGACGCATGGAAAAAGAGAAAATATGCTATCTCGCTCGTTCTTTCGTTCTCTATTTATCCTATCCTCAATACTGATTTATCCTCCTATTTACATTCGTTGTGCGTATTATAGAAAAAAAATATCAAGTATAAAAGTGTCAAAACGCGCTTTTCGAACATAGAAACATGGTTAATACTACAAAATGTCTGATATCATTATAAAATTATTTTTTCACAAAAAGATAAAAAAATATAGTAAGATGTCAAGTATAGTAAGATACAAAAAGGTAAAAAAAGTATAGTAAGTATAGTAAAACTGAATTTATTAATAATGTATTGTGTAGTAATGTTAAAGCATGAATACAATTAATTTTTATCAACGCGTCCACCATATTAATTATTTTATGGTTTAATAAAATACTCTCCCAAAGATCTCCGTTCAGAGATAATAAGTGAAATGCACTGTTTACGGGTGGACACCGAGGCATCACAAAAACTTATAATAGAATTAAACATAATTACTATTGGGAAAATTTAAAATCTGATTTGCAAAGATATATACAATGTTTGCAGTGTGTCGACTAAAAAACCTAGTACGCGTAAAAACAAAACAACCAATGATAATTACCGATACCCCGGGATCTGCTTTCGACAAAGTAGCAGTGGATATCGTGGGACCTTTATCAAAAACCGAAAGAGGAAACGAATATATTTTGATCTTACAAGATCAATTAACTAAATTTTGCATGAGAATACCGCTGCCCGACTAATCTTTTGAAACGACAGTAGAAGTCTATGTAGATAAATTTATTTGTATATTAGGAGCGCTTAAAGCAATTTTAATCAAGGAAGAAATTTTATCAGTAAACTAATGAAGAGACTCGCACAAAATAAAATTCGCAAGTTACGCACAATTGCCTTTCACCCTTAGTCCAACGGATCGTTGGAAAGATTGTATCACACCCTTGGAGAATATTTGAAGCAATACGTCAATGAGCAGAAACAGTGGAATAGGTGAATCGGACTTGCGATGTTTAATTATAATACCAGCGTACACGAAGCTACTAAACATACTCCCTCAAATTAGTTTTTGAAAAAATAATTAGGATTCTGTCGCACGAACTCTTAGCTCCAGAAGAGAAATTAACAAGCTATGACGACTATTTAACAAATCAAGTCATGCAATTACACTCTATACGGAAATAGGCTCGAGAGAATGTCATGGAAGCAAAGATTAAATCGAAGAGATATTACAACAGGAAAATCTATTCAAAGACTTTTAAATCCGGACTTTTAAATACTACGTATTTTTATTAAAGGAACCTAAACCGGGAAAATTCAGAGATCACTACATAAAACCACACGAAATATTAGAAATTCTAAACAAAAATAATGTGAGGATACGGATAAAGAAGAATAGTCGAGTGGTGCACAATAATCGATTGTGAATATCGCATATAACAACAACCACCGATTAATAAAAAATAATAATAATTAATAATTTCCCACCCGATATTCGCGGAACAATATGTATATATTTATATATAATAACAATAACGAATATAGTAAGATAAGATAAAAAATTTTTTATAACAATAATAATAACTACAAATGATACTTAAATATAAATAGAAAAGAAAAGAAGGAAACACATAATAATAATAATAATAATAAACAACTTATCGGCTACTGGCCGAAGGGCACACCTGGGTAGAGAGACGGTGGTGACCCTAAGCGCCTTTCACGGCCCCGCTCCAAGCACAAATATTCACTAATGTCAACGTTGAGACACCTTACTATAACGAGAAGTTCACTATTAATCTCTCCACTAGTTAAGTGGCAACGTAAGTATTGACAAAGCTCTGAAGTGTTACGTAAGCCTAGATGGCTGCGTCCCAGCCAACAACTCCGTCGAATATCTTTTGCCGCCATTCACCAGAGTCAGAATCATTATTACGTCCTGGTAAATGCGATCTCGGGGGAAAGATCAGGCGAAGCGGGCGACGCAAAAAATCTTCGTCCGGGCGATGATCGAGGTCCACACGATGTAAACGCACCGATACTGGCCTTTCCTCAAACCCTCGAGGAGCAGAAACCGACTCCTGCCGGGATGGACTTTGCGGATCTGTCCCTGCGCCGTACTACTGATCACCTTCTCTAAAGTTGAAAAAATTTTCTAATATTCTCAGTAGGCATCTTCCCGCCCCGGTAGGCAAGGCGAGGGGAAACACAGAAATTCCTCCCTCCCTTCTTGCATAAACAAAACTAGGACACTTCGGGTAACAAAATCACTAAAAACATTTTTACCTGCGCCATTCTCACCGTCGACATAAAAATCGTCGCGATCCAATGGCGTCTAGAGCGAAATTATGAGCTTGACAAAAGGAAAGACGATTCTCTATCGCCCAGGAGCTATCTCAAATATCTTGTAAACAGATCAACTAACGCAAGGAGCGTACAACGTCTTTTACGTCTCTTAAGCAATCAGTCGCTCTTAACTAAATAAAGAGAAGGAAAAAGAAATAAAATTTATATGTATATACTTTAAATAAATTTGATAAATAAAAATTTGATAAATAAAAATAACGATAATAGATTCTATTATATAATACAGATCGTGCATGGTTATGGCCTGAACGTTGTGACGAAACGACAAAAATAATAAAATCAGAATATCGACTTTTCAGATAGATTCCCGGCTCAAGAAAATAACAACTATGATAATAATAGCGATGTTGGTTTCCAAAGCTAATGGAATCATAGAATACGACTGTAGTTCTCCATCAACCAATCTAACTACCTTATTATTAGTAAACGTCGAAGAATGTGACATCCCTCCACAACAAGTAAATTCCAGTAAAGTCATATACAATTACTTCAAATCAATGATTTCAAGACTGTAAAGATAATACAATGTAAAGTCGAAATTGATCGCTTAATCAGGAAATGTGAAATGTTTTTCTATTCTATGGATGTATATAATGATAAATATTCATATATTGATGAAATATCATGAGAAGCGTCAACGCATGCACGCCTATGAAACTCTTGAATTAGCTGGAACATTCATAATTAATCAAATCAAATCAGACAGCACGCTCTGTGATTCTAATTGAACATGTAGATTCCACAGGAGCATGCCCTGGAGGTGCTTATTCAGATCATATGACACGTGGGTAGACGTTGTTGTTCTAGGAAGCATTAAGATTACGCTACAAGATTACATCGCAGACGTGCGGCTAAATACCAATCGCGTTCAACTTAGATCGGGAATAGTGTGTGAACTTAGAGCACAGATATAGAAGGAGGAGATACCTTTTGGAATCCCACAGATTTTTGCAAATTTTCCGACTACAGCATTTTATATGAAGGATTACGAATAAAATATAACGATAACATAAATGAAAAATCACTGAAAATTGCTTATTCATTAACAGCACAAGATATAATTTTCGCCTTGATCAACACGGAAGATATGCAACACGCGGGTATACACTTATCCGAACGGAGCATCCTTTAACCGGAGAAGTTATTCACAGTGAAATACGTACCTATCGAGGTGAAAATAGCTCAGACAGACCCAAATAAGAAGGGAGGGTGTGCGTCACGACGGGACCCGACCACGAACCAGTCGTGAAATCTCGTAATTATTTTTGCGAAAAAATACCACCTCAGCCAGGAATCGAACCTGGATCTCCTGCTTACCGGACATCTTATCCTTTCGACTACCGAGGCATGTGATGATATTTATCGCAATAACGTGTTTAGAACAACAAGTCAACAATACAATGACATACACACATATACATATATTACAATATACATATATATATATATATGTATATTTTCTCGAATCCCCACGACCGGTACTCCAGAGAGATGATGGTCCTATTCTCTCGATGGATGCAGGTCGGACTGCAGCGACACCCTCCAACGCCATTGGCAAATATACAAATAATCCTCCTGGAGCACGACAGGAGAGATTGCATCAAGCATGGCTCGAGCCCCCGAATAAGAAGGGAGGGTGTGCGTCACGACGGAAAATGTTATGAGCAACTGCCAGTAAAACGAGGAAATCAAACATATTATTTAACACAAACTCATGTATTATTACGTCAAGGAACGCAAATTAATTATAACTCTTTTGCTCCTCCGATGGGGGATTTATTGGGGAAGGCATGATATAATGCCCAAAATCAGTGGAAACCCTACTTCTATGAAATCACTTGTTAAACCCAGCTGGCCTAGCTGGATATACCAATCCTGGAGCGCTCGCTACGAGCGGCATGTTTTCACAAAATGAATTAGAAGAACTTAAAAATCGCATAATGTTTCCATAATAATGCCGAATGACTTGTGGTTCTCAACACTATAGCAAGAACAGTAATGGACCGCCCGACTTCAATACACAGTAGCTCAATTTCAAATCTTTTAAATAAAGCGATGGAGAAAATAACTATCTCCGCTTGGCAAACATTTTGGGATAAATTTTTGATTTTTAGGAACAAATAGATAGATAGATATATAATTATTTCGTGCCTTTCGGCTTTGAAAGGGTTCTATATCGATCTTACATAATTCTTAATTTGTATAAACCTAAGACGTATTACGTGATACATAAATATTTTCTTAAGTTTAGTTATTTTGGTTAAATCTCTTTCTGAATTTACTATCTGCCTATTTTTCTATTTTTCTAGACTTCCTTTGGATTTGTTCTCTTTCCTTGCTTTTACGATTTTCTTTATCCGACTGATTCCTTCCTTCT
>JAECZD010000132.1:0-25000 GCA_024349325.1 Pogonomyrmex californicus | reverse complement strand
TGTTATCTGCCTGATGGAGTTGGCTAAAGGAGGGACGTTCGCGTATTCCCTAGCACCTTGATACATGTCCCCTAAATAGGTCCAGACATCGACTGGGGATCTCTGCGGTATCAGCGCTCCCCCCATGGTGAAGTAAGGTGTCATGTCAACCTTCACCTTCTTGTCTCGGCCAGACGCTACCATTGAGAGCACGCCGGTTTTCTTTGCGTTTATTGTGAGCCCATTTTGCATAAAGGCGGCATGAAGCCGCGTCAAATTCTCCTGCAGTCCGATTTTGGTAGAGGACAGGAGCACAATGTCATCTGCGTAGCCTAATGCATTGATCAGCCTCGATTCCAGTCTATAACCAACATCCTCCGAGAGAATTCCTAGTGATCTCCGATCTACGACCAGATTGAACAGCAAGGGCGACAGCGGATCACCCTGCCTCACACCACGTCCCACGTGAATGGGCGATATCCTTAGGCCACCAGTCGGCTGTAACACAGTTCGTGCCTCTGTGTATATGGCCCTGACATAATCGCGAAATTCCCTCGGGAGACCAAGCTCCTCAAGGGTGCGATGAATCGCAGCCTGTGGCCTGTGTGTGAAACCGTGTCGAAGGCTTTCGACAGGTCCACGCATGCGACATGTAGTGACTTACACCGCCTCCGGGCGTCGCCGAGCACGGAGGAGAGCACAGTGATGTTCTCACACACTCCGTCCACCGGCCGGAAACCCCTTTGGCGGTTGTCGAAGATGTCCAGGGCCGCCAGACGTTTTGCCAGGATCTTATGCAGATGTCTTATAATCACGGAGCCTATACTCAGGGGTCGATATTCCGATGGCCCAGGCTTATCGGACATCCCGCCCTTTTCTAGGAACACCGTTCTAGTCGTGGTGATCGACAAGGGTGCCGTCTTTGCCAAGAGCAGCAGATTGAAGACAAGCGCGCGAAGGCTCACTGGAACGGCGTTCCAAGCCCTCGGCGTAATGCCATCCAATCCGGGCGCAGTGCCATTCCTTACGGAGATCCTCGCAACCTCGGTCGCTAGAATAGGATCCCAGAGCGAGGTCTTATCCGTCGCTGAACCTGGGTTCGCGGCGGCGCCCTCATCGAGGTCCTCCAGATGTATACCTCTTGATGGATGGCTCCGGCTGGCACCCGCCTCCTGCGTCGCCTCTCCGTACAACTCACGCAGCTCCGTCATATCGCCATTCGCAACACTAGACGCCTCCATAAGGGGACGCCAGTAATCACAGAATTCGACAGCGGACGGACGCGTACGCTCAGAGCCGTCTTCGAGTATGTGCGACAAGCAGAATTTAAGGTTTTTCTTATACAGGGTTTGCACTTGTGCATACTCCCGTTTCTTCCTTTGCTCTCTATTCTTTCGCTTCTTAGGATACCCGCGCTCTCTAGTCGGTTCGCGCCGTGGAGGGTACACATTCGGCGGCGGGAAGATTCTCTCCAGCCATCTCTCGATGGCATGAAGGTCCACCTCCCCCACAAGAGCATCTCTCGCTATGTCTAGGAGAGTGTCAACCTCGAAACTCCGGAGCGACTCATTCTTAGAGATGAGTCCGCCGATATGCTCGCGGAGTCTCTCAGAGCTTTGCTGAGGTACGGGTTGACGTGCACATGATTGCTCAACAAGACGAACCTGCGTCTCTATGGTCGTTGGGACACCGGCGGCTCCTATCATCGCTTCACCGGTCCCCGTGCCCTCATCGTCCTCCGCAAGCGAATGGACATCATGGCAGAACTCTCTAACCATCACTCGATAAGCTCTTGTCGACGCTTACCTTTGATAGCTTCGAGTGTCCTATGAGGGAATCTCTGTTGTAGGTGTTGGTTCATAAAGAGAATTCCCCCTGCTGAGGCGGCTGCTGCCTCAGCCCGAGCCATGAGACGCGTCTCCTCCACTGACCATCTGGCCTTCTGGCGGTCGACATCGATCGCTTGGTTGGCTTCAACCGGATGGGCTGACCGTACGTGAACCCCTAGGCCACGCATGTTCCGGAACTCTCGACCACAGTGTTCACAGACCACAGGCGGGTCGCGACTTAAGGTGACCAATCCAGTCGCTGGTGCAGTGTCCGGTGTGCGCCTAACGGCGCCGCTAGACTCCCCGGCACTCACGGGGGCACCATTCGCTCGCACACTAACACGCAATGCCCGGGCCATCCAAGAACCCGGGCGTGAAGATTCATTTTTGTACCTATCCATTTATTTACTGCGTGTGAGGATGCAAACGGCTTGGCAACCGAGAGCTCCCCGAAAACCCGCCCTTTCTTGGCCCCACAACCTACCATGGGCTGGGCACATGGGCTCGCAAGCAAGCCCTTTAGGGCGCACAATCGCCATAACACCACTTAGGCGGGACCACTAGTGTGGTGGGTGCATGACTTGACTGGCAGAGGCTGTGTATGCCGCATGCCGAGTCCAAGTAACCGACTCCGATCCCAGGCCCAAAGTGAAACAAGAGCACTGAGAGAGCCTGACTCCCTAGGCCGCTAAACCCACTAGGATAGTCCGGTTACTCCCGCATATAGACCGGGCCGGGGCAAATGGTCTGCCCACTAACTCCGGCTCGCCACAACACCATTCAGCTACTCTACGCAAGCGCAGAGCACCCAGGAGTACCACGAGGAGGTAGATGTGTGACTTGGATGTGAGAGGCTAGGGACCTAGCTAGAGGTCTATATTCGCATCACAATCCCAAACTATTTCTCCATCAACCTTCACGCCAATCTGTCAAACCTCCTTACAGACATCTGTAAACGCGGTTTCCAGGCCGCTAGGATCACGATTCCAAACAACAATACTCAGCCCGCCGCACTGGACTTCGTAAAGCCAGGACAGCTGTCAAAGCTTCGCAAGGGCACATCTCCTCAGGATGGCGAGAGTACATGCTTACTCTCAGGCTATATCAGCCACCCCTCGGGCTACTTGCAGTATAGACGTAATAGAGATATCCCGAAGGTCTCGTACGCCTACAATGAGAGCTCAGGATAAGTTGGAGGACTCGTGACTTCCAGTTAACCCCTGCCCCGACTGAGTTGCCGGTCTATTCTACACAATCCAGGATAACTTCAGACAACAATGCTCCGTTACGACAGAGACGATCGGGCCGGGAGACGACTCTCTACTTCCAAGACAATATAAGAGAGTCGTCATAGTTACTCCCGCCGTTTACCCGCGCTTGCTTGAATTTTTTCACGTTGACATTCAGAGCACTGGACAGAAATCACATTGCGTCAACACCCGCGAGGGCCATCGCAATGCTTTGTTTTGGCCGCTTCCCGACCAAGCCCGACACGCTCCGCTCCTCAGAGCCAATCCTTATTCCGAAGTTACGGATCCAATTTACCGACTTCCTTACCTACATTAGTCTATCGACTAGAGGCTCTTCACCTTGGAGACCTGCTGCGGATATGGGTACGAACCGGCGCGACACCTCCACGTGGCCCTCTCCTAGATTTTCAAGGTCCGAGGGGAAGATCCGGAACACCGCCGCAACTGCGGTGCTCTTCGTGTTCCAAACCCTATCTCCCTGCTAGAGGTTTCCAGGGAACTCGAATGCTTATACAGAAAAGAAAACTCTTCCCGGATCTCCCGACGGCGTCTCCAGGTTATTTTGGGTTACCCCGACTACTTCTTCAAAATTCAACTGCTTTTCTTTATCAAGAGACATGGGTGTTTTTACATAAAAATTTTTTTTATTTAAATAAAATTTTATCATTTATTTTATACTGTTACTTTATAATTCTTTGTAATAAAAACGTAAATTGAGTAAAGCAATTTTGTGATATAAAAATATTTTAAAGCTAAATAATTAGTACCACTTGGGTTAGAAAAAGAAGTTTTTAATGGATAGAAAGATATACATATAATTTGGTTTTTATTATTTTTAAATTAAAGAAACTACTACTTGAGTTTTATTTTTTTAAAACAGTGGTTTATCAAATCTTTTATACGATTGAAATATATAATAATTGACTAAAATGGACTTGTAGCTCCATGTTTGTAAGACTATAACTTGGCGCCAATTATTGATATCAAATCTTTAATATAAATTTTACACAATCATTTGAGTTGGCAATATCCACTATACTTGACTCTTTTTTTACCTTTTTTTTAAAAAAAAGGTAATTTTATAGTGATATCAGACATTTTGAAGTATTATATAATATTACCGGCGACAATCGATAAAATAGATAACAATTTATTTTTTCAATTATTATTTTTTTTTTCTTATAATCTCCTATCTTAATATGTTATCCTAATAACTTTTATGATTATAATTTGACTAAAATGGACTTGTAGTTCAATGTTTGTAGTACTGTAACTTGGCGCCAATTATTAAATCTTTTATATAAATTTAATATTAAATCTTTTATATAAATTTTACACAATCATTTGAGTTGGCATATATATATATATATATATACCGAGATATGTTAAGAAATAACTTGAATAAGAAAACGTGCTTTACTCGGTGAGGCAGGATCTTCGCGCCTAATATAAACTATATTAAATCTAGTAACTTCATATAATCATAATATCAATTGAATACATTAACAGAAACATTCAAAATATCAATCATTCAAAGTATAAATCATAATTGATAAGTGTGTAGAAAGTGACAGACAGTGTAATAACAGGTTAAAAAGATATATTTAAAAAGATTTATAATATCTATTTAAAAAAAAGGTATGAATATACACATATAAAGATATATATATATATTTTATAGCGGCACGTAGTTAGAGATATAATTTGAGTTTTAATTCGTTTAAAGATATAAAATTTATAAAGTATTAGTTCTACTTCAGATCAATTAAATCATTATTTTTTACTTTTACAGGTTTTTTACAAGCAATTAACCATATAAATATAAGCCATAAGCCAAGCATTAAATAGCAGCAAAGCTTAATCTGAGTAAGTAGTATATCATATCAAAATGATTTTTTTTATTAAAAAAATTAAAAAAGTTGCTAAGTGCACATGTAATGTGCAAAAGTAAATTTATGTTAAAGAATTACTCCGGTGTTACATCTGGAGGACTTCACGATTCTTCTCTCTTTTTGGAACGAACGAGCGAACTCCGATACAGCATAAAAAATATCATTCTGTAAACTAAGATAATTTTTATTTTAGCTCCGTGGACGCCAGTCTGCTGAACACGTGAACCTCAGGTCATTGAGGGCTCGCTTTTCGAACTAACAAATAAACTATAAAACCCGATTGAATTTCAACTAAGCTAAGATAAAACTTGCCATATGCTAAGATAAAACTGAGCCATATGCCGAACGCAAAGAAACTTTTAGTGCACTGGTGACGACGAAAAATCATAAATCGCCCGAGTAGGTATCTGTTTTCCCTCATGAGAGACTGCGTATTTGAATAGCCGCCTTCGTGGCGTCGGTTATTTAATCTGCCGACCACCCATTCGGCCACAAATATTAGATAATGCCGTATGTTGATAAAGGCTTAGGTCCACTATCTAACTATCATTCCTAAAAATTTTCTCCATATCAATCAGACTCTTTTTCCAAAATTCTGAATTATGATAGGCTAACTCCCCCCCACATCCCTAATGACTCGCTAATTCCTATTCGTTAAAGAGAGATATTCTTAATTCCCGAACCGAAGCTCCACTCGCGACAGCTTTTTACCAAGATCATCCCCGGAGCAAACGCACTTCGCAAACGCACTTCGCACTTGTTCTTTGACCGACAGTTTTTTCACGCACTCTGATCTGTTAGTTTTTTCGAATAATCTTAAATCTTTTTTTTTTTGGACATTCGTGTACCTGCTCGTCCGTCCGCATTCGCTTTTAACTCTCGGTTTAGCTTTGTCAATTCTCGCCGAAATAATCGCAGATTCAGTATTAATATCGAGTCTTATTTAAGTATTAATATCGAGACGGGTGAATTAAATTAAACTTGTAATTTCTTTAATTTATTATTTATTTTTAAACGGGAGTGTTTTTTTGTGCGCCCCTTGATTCTTCTGGAGCACCCTGCAGAGAACCACTGGCAGCTGATCCCTATCCCCGTTTGTCTCTCGTCGATCTATCTGCAACGACATTTCTTGTTATCATCGCAATAGTAAGTCACATGGATTAATATGACCCATCACCACTTAAATATCGATTGTTTTTCCTTGCTCCCCTTCCTCTTACTTATCTTTCTGAGCCTATCGTCCTTAAGATCTAACACTTTTACACTTACATAATTGTTTGTTTAAAATATTTTATTTTTTTTTGTATTCAATTATTTATACTGTAAAAACCGGGCATGACCCTAAATATTTTAAAGTAGAGTTTTACCCCAAACTGCCATGCCCGACGACCTCCGCACTTTTGTAACACCCGCGTGCTACACTACATGCAATTTTTTTTCCACTCTCATGCGCCCATTCGAAATGATATTAATCCGTTATCATTATCTACCAAGTAATCATTATGCGTACCATTTCTCCTTTATGTTAAGTATTAGCTTTTTAATTTTGTATTTTATTCGTTACTTTAGTTAATTAAATAATTACTTTAATGATAAATCAATTTATTCATTAATAATTTAACCCTTTCATCACGCTCATTCCCGCCTGCTCTCGGGGATCGCATATGATCTTATCCCAGGCAAAAGAGATTAAATTCTCTTGCCTAAATTAACGGACCGATGGACGTACGTCACGCAGGAGTCATAACGTCTTTTTCAAGACACTGACCCGTATCAGCTGACCTGTACGGTGCGTTCGACTCGCAGGCACGCTCCAGAGCGGCTATCTGCGAGAGGATATTCGATGCGTCTTTCTTTGCCTCATCCCTTCGACCTTTAATTAATAATTCCTGGGGTCTGAACGTAACACCGTAATTTTAAATAAATAAATAAATCGAACTAGGTGCTTATTCCATTTGTTAGAAATTCAAACTTAAATGCGTCGTCTGTTAACCAATAAGAATAAACTTATGTTAAAAAATAAGATGCTCCGGTATATGTAAGTAGGAATATAAGGCAGGTTCTAAGCGTTGAGGGGGGTGCGGGTGTGCGGGGGAACTGTGCGCAATCGAGGGGCTCCGGGGAAGGGGGAGGGAGGGAGGACGGCGCGTATTGGGCGACTCAGTGCCATTGAACGTAAACAGCGTCGACGATTGATGTCTTCAGAGCACCGTGATAAATAATTACCAAAAGATAAATAACGAAGATGATATAAAAAATTGGACGCGTGGACATGACGTCAGAGGGGAGGAGAGGAGGCGCCGCCGCCGCCACCGCCGCCGCCGCCATCGCCGCGCCCGCCACCGCCGTCGCCACCGCCGCGCCCGCCGCCACCGCCGCGCCCGCCGCCACCGCCGCCGCGCCGCCACCGCCGCGCCCGCCACCACCGCCGCCGAGTAAAAAAAAAAGAAAAAATTAAAAAAAGACTCACCAGGTTGAGATAGAAAGTCACTTAAAAAAAGTACAAAAGTCAGTACGAAAGTCACTTAAAAAGTACAAAAAAAGAAATATCCAAGAAAAAAATGTCACGTAAAAAATACACACAAAAAAATGTTTAACAAATCCAAGAAAAAAAAGCACTCGGTCACTGTAACAAAATACACACAAAAAAGAAAAATGTTAATAATCCATGAAATAATTTTACTCCCTCCGGATTATTCGCAGGAGGGAGACTTCATTCACATATCGCGAGATTAATCCGCGGGGGGGACTTCTAAATAATTATTCTCCTCCTCTTCCCTCCTCTTCCTCCTCTTCCTCCTCTTCTTGTGCCAAAGCCAATGCACGAATATATTCGTACAAAAGTATTAGCCATGGCAGTTGCGTGGCACCAATGAGAGGGTTATTGTCAATGTAATAAATACGTTGTTCCTCTACAAATACTACAAAGTTACCACGGTACTCTACTCCGTTGAATCTTGCGCGGAGAATGACGCGTGGTAATTCCATTGCGAAGACGTTGCACTTAAAGGTCTTCACGCAAAAAGCAATTGTTTTTTTCACGCACCAGTGATTCTTTGCGCACAAAAAAATTATTATTGAGGCCACGTTTCAATGCCTCCACAAGACTCATTGCATGAGACTGAACGCGGCGTGTCAAGAGAAGCGCCGATACTCCGGCTGCTATAAACAAATCGGGGAGACCTATGATGATGATGATGTTCCGATTTAAACAAAGAAATTGTCGATGATATATAATGGGTCGTAGGGTGTGCAGGATCACAGTAGATGGAAGTCTAATGTGAGAGAAAGAGAAAAGCGTGCATACAAAAAAACGCAAAAGTATCGCGTAGTGTCTAACGAGAAGAAATGGGAAGTGAAAAGACATCACAGGAATTCGATTATTTGGCGTATATTAGAGATTTGTTAAAAATTACTTATCCAACTGAAGCAGTAAGTATATTTATTCACATGTATCTTTCTAATGTTTAAAAATATTATTAAACTCAATATTGTAAAAAATATTAAACTCAATATTTTTGTAATTTGACAGACATTATATCTCGATGGTATCTCAGTCGTGGAAACTGTGCAAGTACGGAATCTTATAAAAATTCAAATACGCCACCCGAATGGAGTACGTAACTTTTTCTCCTTTTTTTCTTTTTCTCTCTTTTGTCTTTTTTCCTTTATTTGATATGTAATGAATTGTGTGAAATTGAGATTTTTTATTATTTTTTGCAGTACTTGTGCATATATGATATCAAAATTAATGGCTTTATGAATATTAATCATCGGCGATGGATACGGTATCAGCGTCGTCAACACAAGGAGTATTTATACTTTTTATGGGGGAAGAAATTACTCGCGAGGACGTATTTGATCTGCAGAGACTCTTTGGTTTACGTCCATATGAAGAGGATGAAGAAGTGTGGTGAACAGTGTCTACAGAATATTCTCATTATTTTGAATAATTACATAATTGAATAATTACATAAGTAATAAAGATCCACAAATATATATACAATACAATACAATATATACAAGAAATATTATAGTATATACAATAAATAAAAGTGTATGGGTTATTCTTTTGCATTAAATAAATATTAAAAAAATTTTTCACTGTTTTAAATCGTGATTCAATTTCTTTATCATGTCCATGACCGACACAATGACCTACATTCCTGCTCGACGCGCGCGAGTCATCCCGGCAAGATAAACTTCTCGGCGTTATATGATAAGAAGCGGTACGTCGATCGTTAGCATTATCAACGCATGGAAAAGAAATAAAAAACATAATTCGTATATCATATTTATTTCATTTATGATTATCTGACCACCAATTAAATAATTTGAATACATTTTGTAATGCGCAATTAGTATAGTGATATCCGCATCGCATAGTATTATCAGCGTCCAGATTGTTTAGAGAATCTACGTTTTCGTAATCAGCATCCAGAGTCTCGATGTACACGCGCTCATCGTCCAGAAGCAAATTCCACAGCCATTGTCGTTTTTCGTGTCCCTTGACATATACGACAGCATCGCTGTCATCGTCGTCGTCGTCGTCGTCGTCGTCGTCGTCGTCGTCTTCCGTTCCATGCACAGCCTTTGTAATCAAACTCTTAGCTTCGCTGTATGGAATCGTTCCGTCGTCCCATCGTAGTCTATGGTGATGACGTATCACTCAACGTGCGCGAGACTTGTCGGCACTTGCGAGGAAATGCCATGGTATAGGGCTTGCGAAAATATAGTGAGAGAGAACGGTCCGTTTTCTGAGAGCGGCAAACTCCTTTACAACAAACTGTCCTCCAACGAGAAAACCTTGCAGGTCTACGAACGTTGGCACGACCATGACGAGCAATTTTTCGAGACTGCGGTCGATTTCGATGTATCGTAGATTTTATTGTCTCTCTCTCTCATGTGCCAGCGATGCTCTTAGGTGATCTTGCGTACAACATTGGTCAACGGATTGTAGTGAACCACGCGATCGTGTATAATGAGACAGTACGCGGTGGTATTCATCGGTACGTTCTCCTTAGTCTCAAATTCCAATCTCACGTCCACGGTTGCGCTCTTGACCGATTCGTTTTGTCGAGAACAATCGATGATTACGAATGGACCGTTATGTAGAAAAGACGTGACGGTGAGACTCGGCTCGAGATACTCGTATCCGTAGTAACCCTTGCAGAAACGCGCGTACGTTTCATACAACACGGACCATCTGTTTTTGTCGAAATCAAGATGCATATCGTCGTACGGATAACATTCCGAGTTCAGATAGAGTTTCACGTTGGTTAAATTGCAGTCGTCGAATCGGCTCGTGTCCTCAGCCATGACATTTTTGCGACCTGTTTGCAGAGCAAAGATGACGTATCGCGGTTTCTCGAGCTGAGTAGCGGTCTTGATGGCCCACGAATGCTTGGTTGTACGCTGTAACAGCGGAAACTCGTACAGATCCCACGAGCGAAAAGCCATGCTCAAGTATCGTCCGCTCTCCAAAGTGCGCAGCATCGATAGTTTTTTTATCTCGCTCAATAACACGTGCGGCATTCGCCATTGTATCTTGAATAAGTCGACCACGGGGTCCAACGCCGAATTTCCCGTCAGGCAATTGTTGTCGTTACGAGATCGTATCAAGATCAATTCGTGACGAGCGTTGATTATCACGCGTCTGTAATCCTCGCAAAATCCCAACAGTGCGTAGAGAGGTACGCAAAAGTTAAAATATCCATCCGCGCTGGTATGCGCATCCCAACCGGCATTCCTCAGAATCACGCTTCTGTCGGATGATGTCGTTACGTAATGTTTGAGCGTGCTGGTTACGCCCACGTTTCTGTTACGATCAATCTCCACACCATCAAGCTCGTATCGAATCTCATCGAACAGGAACGCGACAAAATTATTTCCCAGCACCACATCAGATCCCTCGACAACTCTGTTCTTCGTTAGTTTTCCCTCGATATATAGAAAGCTTTCGTACGGCAATGTGTACAGATCCTGTTGCTGTATAGGTATTCTTATCTCATCGCTGTACCCGAACGTCGTATTGGCGAACGGGTTGTACGCATGAGTCTCAATCTTGACGATGCGATCGTCGAAGATTGGCTCGTCTTTGATATTTAGGATATAGTCATTTCAGTCATTTCACAAGTTGCGCACCGCGAATCCTAAAGCTTGTAAAAATTTAACGTTCGACGCGTTAAGTTTCTTCCTCTTCTTGACGCAGCCGGATGAGCGAATATTGTCGATCGATGTTTTCTTTGTAAAAGATGCGTTATCTCTCTGCGTATGCTTCGCTTCGTTCAACACGAGCATCTCAAATGTCACGCTCGCGTTATCGCTGTCGCCGTCGTACGTGCAATCTGACGGTGATCTCTTCTCCTCTGAAATCGAGCAATCGTCCGTTCTGGTCAACAATGCGTATCGTTAGCTCCGTAATGCTCCGTACGATGACTGGCAGGTAAATGATCTGCATCGGCCTTTCCGATATCTTATATCCTGGCGGCACGCTCGGCGAAAATTCGTGTATCGTGTGCACACTTTTGTCGTTGCTGTATGCGCCCGCGGTCACGTTGCACTCTACACGGATAATGTTTACGTTCATTATGTTGATCGACACGTCCGATTCGTGCCACCTTCGCGGTTGCAGTATACGCCTCGAGAAACCCAGCAGCGATCCAATGTTACGAGGCTTGTTAAAGTTTATTCTGTAGGCGCATTTAATCTCACACCTCATCGTGTTGTAATTTGCGCGGAGCACTATCGGATATTCTCCAATCTCGTCATCGCCGCGCGCGGTGTCACCAGCGTTACCCTCGGGCGCGTCGCGTCGCGGACGTTTCCGTAAAATCTCACGTTTCAAAAATTCATTTATGGCATGCAGTTCATACGATCCCTCGGGAATCGTAATTTCTGCATCGTCTTTGCCAAAATAAAATGTATTGTTCGAAGCGTTTACATTCGGTATCGTGTGATAAGTCTCCAAAATTGTTAGACCAAGCTCGTAGTCATCGTCGCTCAAATCTATGGCTGGAGAGTAATTTGTCGCGAGAACGCTGCTCTTCCCGCTCAGCGTAAGCGTCAGCGACATGATGGAAAAAGCGTTCGACGAATACTGAGACGTCGCGACATTTTGTCGGACTTTATAAATTCACGCGCGTCGACCGTTTTGGAGAAGAAACCACAAGCACAGCTGTCCGCAGACGCTCTGATCGTACGTCTGATAGGACGTTCGATTGTACTCTATCGTAGCATCGTCTCCGAAATATCGTATCAGTTCCTTGGGCGGTCGAAGATTACCGAAACTGTCAAAGTACACAACGCGATTGTTTCTCTTTGCGTACGCTACCCAATGAGTACCGGGACCCGTCGTGTCGTCCAGATTTACGATACCGCTCTCGTTTCGACGCGCGCCGCTAATCGGTAATGCGTCACGCATGAAAACGCCTCTAAAGTACGGTACGCGCATACGCTTCGCCAGCTGGTCCAATTGTACGTTGGTGGTTACACCCGTAGGTATTTTTATTGTCTCTTTGGCGTTTTTTTTCCTTTTTTCACTGTTACACCTCGTCCGCATTTGTACGGAGCGAGATACAGTCCTCGTCCGTATTTGTACGGAGCGAGATACAGTCCCTGTCCGCGCGTTTCCATCGCGCGACGTTGCAGTTCCTCGAGTTGACGTTGCGCGACTTTCCTGTCGTTTACCGCTTTCGCCACGCTGGCCGCTCCGCCGATTAAGGACCCGAGAGCGCCCAAAATTGGCAAAATCGGTAACACACCACCTCGTTTCGCCGTTGGAAGTATTCGTTTCTTTTTTTTGCCGATTTTTTCTTCGCCTTCATACCCATGCCGATCTTGGTCTTGGCTTTCATCGCTGCCCAAACGGCTGCAGCTGCAGCTTTCTCGCTCAGAGCCGAATCTCTCGCGATGACGCGTCCTAGGGCTTTATCGGCGAGTACCTTGTCCGCCGCGTGTCTGTCGGTGAGATCGTTGCTCTGAGAATACGCAATGTCGTGTTCACGGCACGCCGCGTCCAGTGGATTTATGCCCGTTTCACCTCTGGCTAATCGCTTTTTCAGCCGAGTACCCGGACCGCAAAACTGATAGCCGGGGATATGTAGTTCGAAAGGAAGCGCGTTTATCGCTCGATTGAGCAGACCTCCAATGTAGCCTTCGTTTGACGCTGTTGCTGGCATAGGCCACAATCCTTTATCTTCGGTGCAGGACCGTCTATATGATCTCGATCCCACGATTGATTATAATGCTCGACGCAGCGACGATAGGTTTGAACCTCCAAATCCGCCTTTATATACTCCGGAAGCTTGTCCCACACGTGATCGATATAATTACCGCACACGTGTAACAGTACGACCTTCGGTATATTGCAACTGCTCAGCGCTCAAATCCCGAATATCGGAGGGATGCGACAGCGCGAGATACATTTTTGCTACTGAGCGATTCGTGGTTTCGCGCGCCTATAAATAGGCGTTCGATCGAAGCCTAGATAACGCAGTGCGAACATGAAATTTGTACGGCAGCCGCTGACGATACGCGTCGCGAACTGTGACGAGAGAGCGCGAATGATGGGAGACATCGCGACGGAGCGCAAGCACGGTGAAATGTTACCCAAATGTTACTATACGCGCCATCATTTGCGGGCCGTCGAATTGTGGTAAAACCAACGTTCTCATAAGCTTGCTCGAGAGTCCGCACGGTGTACGTTTCGAGAATGTGTACGTATACTCGAAATCGCTGCAACAACCGAAATATCGATATCTCGAAACTTTGTTGACATCGATAGAAGAAATCGGCTACTTTACGTTCTCCAACAACAGTGATGTCATTCCACCGAGCGAGGCACGTCCCAATTCGATCTTCGTCTTCGACGACGTTGCGTGCGATAAGCAAGATGCTGTGAGAGAATACGATGGGCCGCCACTCGAACGTCGATTGCTTCTATCTCTGTCAGACGTACGCGAGGATACCTAAACATCTGATACGCGACAATGCGAACCTGCTGATTCTGTTCAAACAGGATGGTACCAACTTGAAACATGTTTACAACGATCACGTGAATACCGACATGTCATACGATGAATTCTGTGCGTTATGCCGCGATTGTTGGCAGCGCGAGTATGGATTTCTAGTGATAGATAAGGACAGTCCGCTTATCAATGGGCGATACAGAAAGGAATTTAATACGTTCGCGGTACCGTAACGTGGTTAATCGATGTCGATACGTCAAGCAGGCAACATGGATAACACCAAAGATCGCGAGAAAATAGCGAAACAGATTGCGCAAACGAGCGATTCGATTCGCAAAAAATATCGCGCTTTAAAAATTGGTAAAATAGCTGAAGATACAGCGTTGGAGAAACGCTTCAAGCCCATCGTCGAACCTCTAAAACAGATTGTTGAAAAAACCGAGGAATCTCAATCGATTAAAAAAGAAGCAAAGGATCTCGGTATTAAGAAAAAACAAAAACGTGAAGACAGCGATGACGACAACGATAACGATATTACTACTACTACTACTGACAAGGATTCATATTGGACGGATGTTGGATGGTTGAAATTAACGCCGCAGTCTAAAAAACGACGTACAACGAAAGAATTGAAAGCCACGTCAGATTCACTCGTGTTCGAGTCTACACCGATACAACCATCGAAAGACCCATCGAAAGAACCACCGCTGTTCCTGCAAAAGGAAGATGTTTTCGAAACAAAAGACGCCAGTGAACCGTCATTCGAAACAACCATCAAACAGAGTCTGCAAACGCAACAAGGTCGAGAGGCGTTGCATAATCAGCTGGGACCATTAGGGCAAAAGTACGTAAGCCTTCTCCTCGATGATAATGGAAAAAACGATACATTTGATCGCGTATACGGTGTTTATTTCGATAAAACCAATGGTGCGATGCTTGGTGACAAGAAATTTGACGTTGACAAAAATGACTCCATAATCATAGACAATGTGAGATACAATGGTACACCAGGATTGTACGAATTGATCTTCAAGAGACTTCCCGATGACGCGGTTTTTACCGAGGATGACAAACAAACGTATAAAAGTATACTATTAACAACAAATGCTCATAGACGTGGTCACAGCGCCCATAATCCCATCAAGGGCAATAGGGGATCCAAGTATATTAACATCATCGCTCCGCTCGTATCTACGTATGGAAGTAGCGGGCGTAAAAAGGATGCAGGCGTGAGCAATATACCAACCGCCATGAAGTTAAACGACAACAAGATCGATTACGTGCATTGGGACGATCCCAACAAACTGGTGGATCGACTCCGATTGCTCGACGCTTCGCACCGAGCTGGTAACAACGCTCACGACAACGAGATGCTGTCGATCATCGAGGAACTTCGCGAAGCCGGCATTATTATAAATTAATCGCGTATCGACGAAACGAGCCAGTCGATTAATGTCAGTGAGGAAAAAAACAATTTTAAATTGTATATCTTATCTTTACTATTAAACATCGTCGAAACATGCGATCCGATGGACGTGAAAAAAATGTTAACTCTGAGAGGAGACAACTCGTTGAGGAATTGCACGCTCCGGCGAGGAGAAATTTTCTACGAAGACGTGTCATAATTCGGGGATACGACGATCTGTGGCAGGCTGACATCGTCGAGATGCGTCCGTACTCGAGTTTCAACAGAGGTCATCACTACATACTAACCGTCATCGATACGTTGAGCAAGTACGCCTGGGCCGTACCGCTCAAGAGCAAGGTCGGAAGCGAGACGGCTAACGCTATCGCTAAGATAATTCGAGAGAGCGGAAGATGCCCGAGAAACTTGCAAACGGATATGGGAAAGGAATTTTACAATGCCGATGTGCAAAAACTCTTGAAAAAACACAACGTTAATCATTATTCCACGTATACGGTGTTGAAGGCATCGATCGTCGAGCGATTCAATCGCACGCTTAAGAACGACATGTGGAAGATGTTTACGCTCAACGGCACTTACAAGTGGGTCGACGCGCTATCGCGTCTCGTGTCAGATTACAACGCGCGCAAGCATCGCACTATCGGCATGCGACCCGTTGACGTAACTCCCGCGATCGCCAAAAGACTCTTGGATACGGTATACAGCTCGATAAAGATCGCAGGTCCAGCAAAATTCAAAGTAGGCGAATCGGTACGCGTGAGCAAGTACAAGACAATTTTCGAAAAAGGCTACACGCCAAATTGGACCATCGAGGTGTTTAAGATCGTTACAGTGCAACATACTAATCCCGTAACTTATCTGCTCGAGGACTATCGCGGAAAATCGGTCGCGGGCGCGTTCTACGAGTACGAATTGCATCGCGCGACTCATCCGGACGTGTATCTCGTGGAGAAAGTACTACGCAGGAAGGGAGACAAGGTTTACGTCAAGTGGCTGGGATTCGATAGATCGCATAACTCATGGATAAACAAAAGCAGTGTGATTTAATTCATTTTTCTTATTTTTATATTGTATTAAAAAAAATACACTGTATACATGTATACAAAGAGTTTTTTATTATTTTTTCTCCCATTACATTTTTTAAACTATACATGTATGTAACTTAGGAGAACACATGTAAATCTGCATGTATTATAAACAATATATATGTATTAAGCCGAGTATACATTAAATAAATCGAAGAGAGAATTAAAGCTAATTCCTCAGCAAGCAGGATCTTGGTTGCTATTATAAATTATATATAAAATAAATTTGAATAGCTAAATTTTATTGTAAAAACTACATATAAAAACTACAAAAAATACATACATCTATACTACATATATAACAGTATCGTATAAAACTACAAGAATACATACGTTCATACATACATAGATATGATACATAGGTACGTACATACATACGTGCATATATGCATACATATAAACTATATAAAAAAATATAAAAATATATGTACATTGTATAAACATGTATATATATATATATATATATATATATATATATATATATATATATATATATTACAACGGAATCCGCCAATGTCCCCACGGTAACGTCTCCGTCGAATCCGGTACGATGTATCGTTTGTCGTCGTACGGACTCAGAGCGATTTTCGACTCGGACACCGTGTATACTTGGTGTAGCTTGGATCTTATACACGACTGGCGACGAGTCATTTCGATCTCTTCGTTCAAGCACCGCGTATAATCGTCGAACGTTATTGTTCGCGTTACGACGTTATTCTTTACACCTTTCGCCTTTTTAATGTCTTTTCTGCCGTCCACCCTCACCGCGTACATCTTCGCTCTGAGTCCGACGAATTCCGTCATTATCGCACCGTTATTCTCATCCTTCATTAGACCGGGTACTTTTTTATTCGCATCCCGTACGCGTTGTCCGTCGGATAATCGCTCGTATCGAATCTAGCGATATCGCGTTTCATCGCCTCGTACACATCATCGCACTCGATGTGGTATACGAGACTGTCCGTGTCGGTGTACATGATCTTACATTTCTCGCGATACAGCGGTGACATGTATTCGTGGTGAAATTCGTACAAGCAGATTTTCGATATGTCGAGTATACACATACCCACGTAAATCGGCTTGTTGAATTTTACCTCGAGTTTACGCAGTTCGACGGCGATTAAGTTTTCCGCAAAGACGCTGCGGCTGTGGAAATTTGGTTTCGCGATCATTGCCTCCGCGCCATACCGTCCGTCCCATTTGGTCAAAAGTTTAACGTCGACGTGATTGCGCACATTTTCCATTGTTTTACCGAATACCGCGTTGTTCATTAATTTGTACAAATTTTTCTCAAAATCGTTTTTCGCGTACGTTCTAAAGTGTGTATTGAGTTCGATGTAATCGCGGAGCCAGGCGGATTGAGCAAATTGTAGTACGCGATGTATCTTTGCGATACGAAGACCATGGCGCGTACATTGCTGCAGGTTGCGATAATGGATGACGTACCGCTTCTTATCGTATAACGTCGCGAGAAGTTTATCCTGCCGCGTGCCGGGTGGTTTATCGCGCGTCGGACAGAAAGGTAGGTCAGTGTGTCGATCGTGTAAATGATGCGGATACTCGAGATCGACCTCGAGAATATAACCCGTAGACGAATCCGGAGCGATCGCGCTCGCGTCAAAGTTCTCAATGTCTTCCATCCATCGAAATTCGGCATAGGGCAGCGGTTGACACATCGCCCATCCGTACAGATTGTTTACGTCAAAGTACATAAGGTATGATGACGGTTTCGACGGGTCGTACGAACGCATGTACTTGTTATTGGCCTGCGCGTATCTGCCGGAACATTGACTGAGACCGCCGCGTATACCGCGTTCGATAAACATAACCATATCGATGTCGGTGAGCAACTCAAATTTTACGCGCGTATGTTTCAACATGGCGTCCCACGTGAAACCTGGCAATGTGTAGTAATGCGCGGGATCGAGTCCATAACTCGCGACGCAACTTTCGCGGAAATTTTCGAAAACGTCGGCCAATAACAAGACATCGGTCTTGAGATATAGATCGCTGTATTCGCCGAGCGTTCGGATGGAGAACCGCTGCCAGACGTTCGCGGCGTGCGCGTAATCGTTCTCCGACACCGTGTCACCGGTCAACGAGCTATAGAACGATTCACGCGATGGTAGGCGCGTGTCCTGCAGCTTGTCCGCGCGATCCACGTATTCGTACGGAAAGACACCTTTGCGCGTCAACAAGTCAAAATTTTCGTTTGAGACCGTGGAAAATTCGGAACGTAAAATTTTTAATTTTTCTTTCGTTAGAAAAGATGCCAATTTATCAAGGCTGGTATTTAAAAACTTGTACGAATCTATGAACCGCAAGCGTACGCAATTTCGCGAATCTGATCTCTCGGTGGTATCTTGAACGTGTTTTGTAAACGAAATATATTTTTCTTTTGTTATCGGCAGCACGTCGATCCTGCCTTCGAACGCCGTAGCTATTTCCGTGATGATAAAGTGCGCGTCATAACCGGATAAGTTGTGAAATACTATGGGAATGCAATATGAATCTTTATAATTTAGATTACAATTTGAGTGCGCGGGACCACGGTAACGACCGGTAAGATGGCAATGATCGCGTACCCGCGTGTCGTCCGACGCAAATGATTTCTCGCAAATGTGACAACGCGTCGCGCTACGATATGCCTCCCACTGCTCTCTCGACAACGTTTTCATGGGGACATTCGCGGATAACAGAATTTTTACTTGATGCGCCAAATCTTCGAGTTGCCGAACGAACCACGCAACGCAATCTTCGTCGCGACGAAATCGATATACCGATAACGCGTCGTCGTACGAGCATCGCACGTAGTATCCGATGCTAAATACCTCGTGCTGCTGGTAGGTGTACGATGCGTCTTCCTTCTCTGCCGGTTCCGTTCGCCGTAGTACGCACTCCAAGTCCGCGTAAACGATGAATGGAAGTCGTTCCTTATTCGTGTGGTTCTTGAATTCGAGCCACTTGTCGTCCTCGCTCGGCAGTCGGATGGCGCAATCGTTCATCTTTTCGCAGTCCGTTGTATGTGACTGCAATCTTTCAGACGAACTGAAGTAATGTAGACATCTGCAAACGGAAAATATGATTTTTTAATAAACAATTTTATAAGAGAAATAATAACATTTATTAAAATACATACCGGTCGCAAAAGTATTTCTTGCATTTCTTCTTGTTTATTTGCGAGCTCACAAGGCGGGACAGATCTTTGATGTACGCAAAGTGCCCCGCGTTGTCGTCGCGTGGATCCTGCACGTACAATAGATTTGCGTGCTTCTCCATCTTCCTTGATGTCAGCCGTATCGGGAGAATCTTCTTTTCCTTGATACCATAGACGTTGATTGAGATGTCGTTGAGATGTTCGAATTTCTTAATTTGGTTCAACGTCATCGGAAACGTAATGTCTTGCAAATTTAACACTGTCGTATAATGCGGGTACGAGGATTCCCGATCTGTATGTTTTTTGACCGGATGTAAGGCCGCGACTATCGACCACGCGAAACACGCATTGTCATTGGATCGTACATTGATCACCGCTCACTTTAACATAATTTCCCGCGGCACTTCGATGTAACATCCCGCGTGCATTGGATTATATTTGTTCACGTTTACAGTCAAATTTAGAATTCGCGACAACGCCCATCCACTGTCGCGTTCTTGGAATTCTTCGAGCGACGCCAACGTGGGTTCGATAACGTACTGCTCGTACCACTCGTCCAAATTTGACACTCGAAAGAGTTCACTATTTTTAGTGTTTGTACTTTTGTTCGCGCGTTTATCGCCCGTCACAAACTCGCCGTTAAATGTAGTGTTCACTTTCACACTATCGTGTCTTTGTACAATGTCTCGCACTCGCTCGAGCACTACACCACCAGCGTCTTCTAAAAATTGTCGCGGCTCGATATAGTCCACATTGATTACCGCACCAGTCAATATACGGCTTTCAAATGCCGTATCGATTTCTCGCCAAACGAGAGATCCATTGTCTCTACTAGTGCTCGCGTACTCACCACCAACGTGCACGAAACGTCTTTCTAGTTGTACTTTTGCACCCGCGAGTCGCGCGATCCTCGCCACCGCAGAGCGTCTATTTGCAACGGTGAGTCGAGGACGCTTAACACGGCTAAGTTCCTCGAGTTGTTCGATGCACTCCTCACATCGTTGCAACCACGCGAAACACTCCATCAAGGTAGCGACTTGGCTGCACTGCTCCAGCAGCTCGCGTTCCACTCGCTCTAGGTGTTCCATATTGCAAAATCGTGATTCTTTTAAATTGTTGTACTGTCTCATCAAAACAATTTTATATTTTTTTACTTTCTTTTTTCTTTTCTCTATAGCTGCTTTAACTCGAAGCCAGTATACAAAGCGTTGTATTTCCGCCATGTCCGGAGATTGATGGGAATAGAACAACCATATATGAGTATCCTCGCTTCTTGGAATTATCTCTGCTACTTTTTGCCGCGAGAGAGGTAGTAATATATTGTATGCGTGTCCTCTATAATGATAATATGTGCACGCTTCCAGAATTATTTCCGCTCTCTCAGAAGGAGCGGAGAAGCAGAGAGTCGAATTGTAGCATCCCTTAACTCTTGGACGAGGAATCGGGAAATGGGGAGTTGAGGTATAGTGTCTCTTTATAAAATACACCGCCACGTTCACTGGTAGATGAGAGATTGAATCCCATAATGGAGAACTTGTTAATTCTTCCAATGACCTTTCCATATTGTTTTTATATCACATCACACTCTTCCACTTGCATATGCCTCGTTCACAATGTTGTCTTTTTTCAATTTGTGCAAATTGGGCACATGTTGCATGGCATTATCATACAGACGGACTGTTGGCAATTGGAGCAAAATCGGCTGTTTAGCGCATTGAGAGTATCTATCTCGTGCTTCCTAACGGCATACAATACTCCAATGTCAGTGTCCGCCAGACGAACCATGCATTCGGCACACAGAGTTAGTGCATCACCCGTTGAATAATAAAATTGTATTGAACAATACTTTTTATTATTATTCAACGCAAGGAGTTCCGAACGGGTAACAATTTTTTCTGCATAATCCGTAAGGTCATCACTTTGATCACTTACGTAATTGTTATCGTCAGACAATGCGTGCTCTTCGTCTTCAATATCAATGTCAATATTGTCAATATTGTCAATCTCTATTTCTTCTTCATTTTCAAACACTTCGTCCACTATATTCACAAAGTCTTCCTCATCCATATTAAACACATTTTCTATATTTAACACATTATCCATTTCCACCGTCAACTATTTTTTTCACACACATTAGACTTCCATCTACTGTGATCCTGCACACCGCATGACCCATTATATATCATCGACAATTTCTTTGCCCCTTTGTCGGAGCATCATCATAGGTCTCCCCAATTTGTTTATAGCAGCCGGAGTATCGGCGCTTCTCTTGACACGCCGCGACACGTACGCCGATTTCGGCGAAAAAAGCCATCATAAGTCTCCCCGATTTGTTTATAATAACCGGAGTATCGACGCTTCTGTTAACACGCCGCGACACGTATGTCGACGTTCTACGAAGAGCTATCTTTTCGCGGGCTCTTCCTAGAAAAAAATTTGAACGTCATCGCGCTCCTTTGCGAACATGTCGCTACATGTTTGATTACAACAATGAAATTCTTAGAAAAAAAGGGGGAGGGAAAGGTGGGGGGATTAACGGTTTGCCATGTCAAAAAATTTACGCGATCAGTCCTCCTCCATCGAACGATCTGCACGACAAAAAAGGTACTCCTCTCCTCCATCGTTCGAACAACACGCAATGTATTCCGCCAAAGGAAGCAGCGCACCGTACAATGGCGAAAAATAAAAGAAGGAATGTAACGCGTAAGTTTCACCTGCATTTTTTTTCTCTTTTTCCAATATTGTGCAATATTATATATTTAATTTCCATAGTATTTTGGTGGAGCGTCGCGCGGTGCGCGTACTGAGCAGACGTTACACTCTGACGGCCACGGGTTACAAATTTCTGGAAATTGGAATCAACGTTGGTCCACCGAGCTACGTGGAGATCGCTCTGGGAGATCATCGGGGACAGGAATTGATACTGTCTCTCGAAACGTGGAAGGGACTCTACGAGCAGCGATGGAATATCTATAAATTGCTGCTAAACGATTACAAAGACAATTTTATAAGCATCGGACCGTTAACCGTCAGAATTTGTCTGATGAACGACGTTACACTCGTACGTCTTGAATCTTTGAACGTACGCGTAATGATGATCGAATCGACGTTACGTCGAATGTTTGCTCTGAACGAATGTATCGATGTGACGTTCGATCGACTCGTCAGATTCATCGATACGATCGATACCAAGTATACGCGATTCTCCAACATCGCGTCTGTTGTAACAGATCCCGAAGTGCCGAACGCGATACGCGATTGCGATATCTTCGATAGACGTCAACTCGTCGATTGCGAGCTGTTAGCTTTAGTTTTTAGTGTATAAGAAAAATGTGAATAAAAAAATTTCACACTTAAAAATGTATTCAATTTGTTTAAAAATATAAACATATATAATATGCAAAAAACATGTATTTCTTTCATTTCTTTCTCCCCCACCATAAAATAATTAGAAAAATAATATTCTCCATAAGAGAGAGAGAGCCGCAACGGAAGAGATAATAGGTATACGAGAGAGATATATTTATTTTTTTTACTCGGCGGCGGCGGCGATGGCGACGGGCGCGGCGGCGGTGGCGGCGGCTTCCTCTGACGTCATGTCCACGCGCAATTTTTTATATCATCTTCGTTATTTATCTTTTCGTAATTATTTATCACGGTGCTCTGAAGGCATCAATCGTCGATTCAATCGCACGCTGTTTACGTTCAATGGCACTAGAGCGTAAGCTAAGAGCCATGGCACTAGAGCGTAAGCTAAGGGCCCTGGCACTAGAGCATAAGCTAAGGGTCAAGAGCCCTTGTTGAAAAAATCCTTCAGAATCATTCTGTTCCTCGTACGAGACGGACTCATTCTACCATACCAAACCAATATATAAAAATGCAAAAGGAGGAAAAAGAAGTGGAAAATTATAAAAAACAAATACACGATCCAGAATTTGATTGTGCTGTAAGTATCTAAAAAATTATTTAATAAATAAATATAATAAATACAATAATAAATTTTATTTTCTTTTTAAGACACAGAAAGAACAAAACCAAAAAATAAACTATAACACAATGCTGGGAGATCCGGAACTAAGATGCATCACAGGCCCAAACAAATTCAATACACTACGAATACAATACTATAGTTGTATATTTTACGAAACCATACCACCTAAACGCAAAATATGTGGAGACTGCTTTAATCCAGCTGAAATAGGCGCAGAAAATTTTAAAAGATTACCCCTTCCAAATTGGCATAGCCACGCGATTATTAATGATGATAATATAAATGAGAAAATACAATGTATAAAATGCCATAAAACACTTCTAAAATTAAGAAAACTATTAGATTGCGAAAAATGTATTAGAAATTATATACTAGAACAAAAACCAATAACGGAAGAAATGTACTTGTTTTAACATATAATATATAAAATAAAATAAATATTCAATAATACAATAATCACTCAATAAAATAAACAAAAAAATACGAGACAGATATTTATTTTTTACTCGGCGGCGACGGTGGTTGCCCAACACGCGCTATCCCCCTCCCCCTTCCCCGGAGCTCCTCGGTTGCGCACAGTTCCTCGGCGGCGACGGTGGTCGCCCAACACGCGCCGTCCCCCTCCCCTCCCCCCTTCCCCGGAGCTCCTCGGTTGCGCGCCGTTTTACACGTTTACCCCTAACGCTTCTGGGTTAGAACCCGCCTTATATTCCTACTTATGTAGTATTAAATTATTCCTTTTGTTATTTTAAGATATCAAGTCGCCAAATCTGGCGCTCGTTCCGTTTGGCAGAAATTCTAAGATATTCTTTACTTTAGCTGATGACAGATTAACGAGCATATAAGTTCGAATTTTTGTTAAACGGAAGAAGTACTTGTTTCGACAATTAGATATTTAAAATAAACTTAAAAAAGGAATAATTTAATGTTACATATGCCAGAGTACTTAGTTTTTAACATAAGTTTATTCTTGATGATCGACAGGTCGGCATATAAATTCGAATTTCTACTAAATCTACAAGCACCTAAGAATGAGCACCTAATTCGGCAACTTGATATTTTAAGATAACGCTATAAAGAAATAATTTAATATTACATACAAAGTATTACGTATCTTTTTATTTCAATTAAAGAATCTTCTAATCCATATGATAGTATAATAGCTTTAATTCTCTTTAAAAAATAATTTAAATTTTTCTAACTCAATTCAAATAATATGTTCTCAATTCAAGTAGTAATAGCTTTCATTTTATCTTAATACATATGTATATAACAATTTTCTTTTTTATTATATTTAATAATACATTTCTTATTGTGTAAAACCAAAGTGATACGTATTTTTTTATTTTCATTGAAAAATCTTCTAATCCAAGTGATAGTAGCTTTAATTTTCTTTAAAAAATAATAATATAAATTTGCGTT
>JAECZD010000131.1:0-46086 GCA_024349325.1 Pogonomyrmex californicus | reverse complement strand
AAAAAACGTTTGAAATAAAAAATATACGTTTTGAAGAGAGACAAATAATAAAATTAATTTTCGAAAAAATCAATACATGATTTCTCCGAATATTTTGCATATAAAAAAATATTAAGATAAAATTAACTTTATACTTTACTCTGCACATTTCAACATAAAATATCTCATAAATTCAGTCTATTTAGTCTATTCAATCTTTGCTATTATATCTTAATATAATATTTTATTCATAAATAAAATAAATAAATTAGTGATAAAAACATATAGTTGTTTTTAAAAAAGAATTATGCAATTACATTTTTTTTAAAGCAACAGCATTTTCTTTCACCAATTGATTTCTCTTATTATTTGGTGCAAAAGTATTAAGATTAAGAAAAAGTAAATAATTTACAAGATTATTTTATATTTTATATATAAATATGTCAAAATAGAGCGTAAAATATCTCGTAAATTATTAATTTTTCGACAATTTTATCTTAACACTTTTTATTATAATATAAAATAATCGAAAATTATATTTTATAAAAATCATAACTCATTTTAAAAAATGACGACTTTCATATGACCGTAAAATCAATTTTTTTCAAAAACTAGTTTTTATTGTTTTATTTTAATTGTTATTTATCTCCCTTCAGACTGTATAATTTTTATGTAAAATTTTCTTTCGTATTCTCTATAGTATTCGAGAAATTTCATTGTCATTTAAAACGAGTATTCTGTAATAGTTATTTAGAACTATTCGCCAATAATCGCAGTTACTATTCAATTACTATTCATGCATGTAATCGTCAATAGTTATTACTCAAGTTACTACAGAAATTGAATGGTTACTATAAAGAAATCTGAATAGTTCTCAATAATTCTCAATAATTCTTAGTTCCTTTCATGCGGAGCACATCGTTCATTTGATACCGTGCAGATGCCCACCATTTGAACACGTGGATCATTTATTTAGTTACGAAAAGACTTGTGATGAAAAAACCGCACGATTTGTTTGGTTATGTAACAAATGTGAAAAATAAAATGTAAAAAAACATAATTGGTGTTACTATTTCATTTCGTAACGGTAGTATCAGTATTTTATGTAAAGTTGTGAAATCTTAAACATACTATATTTAAAGATTATATTTCCGAAATGATTATTTAAATTTGAGAGATGATAACATTTATTATCCCTTGAAGGATAGTAACATTTAAAATTACTACATGAAAGAATGAAATCACAGCGTACTATATTGTAGAATTATAGAATTTGTTGTAGCCAGATCTACAACCAATAATAAAAGTAGTCCGCATGGCAACAAAATTAGGCCGCATGAATCTCGAAAAGTCTTTTGAAAGACGACACAAATGTGTGACCGCCGAAATTGCGATCAGTCTTTCGAAAGACCGCAGAAATGCATCACGCGAGAACATTTATGAAAAAGCCTATCAGCAAATTCTTTAAATTTGATGATCAAACCGAGCGTAATATTAATTAATCAATATCACGCAACCGATCGACGCAACCGATCGTTGCATCGGGCACCGATCAAACTATATAACCAGTTACACAAGGCGGAGTCGCCAGAGTCAAGAATAACGTGTGTCGTTCGGAATCAGAGAAACATCGCGCAAGATATTACCAAAGGCGGCGAAGTCACGCGAGCCGTACTATCAGCGTCTCAGGTGACATACTCGGTCGTCGGCCGCCAGAGTAACGCGATACGCGCCGAGCCGCCCGCCGACGTTTAACCGTAAAGTAATAAAATAAGAAATACTAAACTCAAGAATTTTGTGCATTTACAATAAAACCATTCAAAATAAAGAAAGTGTGTTAGTGAATTCAAGAAGATTTCCTTACATTCTTTTGATCCTGCTCGGAGTCCCAACTCCTTAGGCTTAACGAACCCGACTATCCTAATATTATCGTTGTAGCCCATCCGGGGTACAACAAATTGTACGAAAGGGTGAAAGTATATTTGGCTGGTATATTTTATCTTTTCATATATTTGCATAAAGTAAAATCTACAAGTATTAAATAAATCGTGTATATTAATTTGAAAATTACTATAAGAGCCGTAATATTATAATCATACATTTCTTCAGGTGCAAGGGAATCGACATTTTACAATTTATATCAATGTAACAAATATATGAAATAAAACCACCGGATCTTATAATGCAAGATGATCTATAACGCAGATCTATACAAAAAAGTAAAAATATATTTGTCTTTACATACATTTGCTCAAAGTAAAATTTGTATGCTATATCGATTAAATCGTATATATTAACTTACAATTACCGCAAGCTTTTTACAACGTTTATATTAATGTATTACTAAAATATGAATAAAATCAATACAGTGTATTATAACAGAACTATACCAGTAAAGGAGTGAAAATATCACATACATTTGCATATAATAAAATTTCCGTAAGTTAAATAAATCATTGTGCTAACTTATAATTACTGTAGGAACTGTAATTTCTGTATTCGTGTTTCTTTAGCAAGTTACAAACTTATCTTAAAATATGAGAAGTAAGAAATGAAACACAACGTTATTAATCCTTATGTAAGTAGAATGAATAAATCGTATAGCATATCATTTTGGCAATATCATTCAGGTATGATGTACATTTACATTGGTTTGATATTACATTGAAAATAAATTATCTCTGTCTATGAGAACGTTACCAAATTATATAGTCATTAAATTATCTTTCAAAATAACATTGCATAAACATCTTATTCGCTATCAAAAAGTAATTTTCTTCTTAAGTAATATAAAGTGTTTTTGTATTTATAATTCTTAATAATCTGTTTTTATATAAAGATCTTGTTTCCAAACAAGTGTGAAAGTTTTCTAACTTTTACACTTTTTATATATTTTTACATATTTTGAATTTAAAATTTTGAAAAATGGTGTTTGTAATATGAAACACTCAATTAAATATTTTAATTGATCCATTAATATTCAATATGTTAAAAATATTGTATCTCCCTTATCGTCATTCCTTACGTCTGTAGCGAGATGACAGTAGGCAAAAATATGTCACGGTACAATATGTTTACCGGTACACTTTTGCTGTATGCTACCTCCCAATCGTACTACTATTTGCAATTACAACGCGAGCACTATAATTACAAGGACATTATTACAACAAAAGCATTACTATGACAAAAGCATTTCATAGTTTTCCAAGCAGATATTATGGTTTTCTGATTCTTACATAGTTTTCATATATTTCTTTACATATTGGACCGATTGGTTTCGAAGCGTTCGATACGTTCAGAACAACAAGTGAGATGGAAGCAAGGTACGAAGGATTGTTTACGCTTGTCGCTACGACATATCGCTACGATATGTATCTATGATAGATGTTTCTTTGATAACCTTATCTTTCAGATTCCAGTTTACAGTGCAGAATGAAATGTCTTCCGTACAAACACTGTTGCATTTAAATACAAGTATTCATTTTTCGACACTTTATATATCGACCTGCAGAGAAGAAAGTTGATAATATTGTACGTACGTATTTTAGTACATTAAGGTTAATCCTATATTTTATTTTATTTTATTTTTCCACTGTAGTTAAATGTTATAATAAAATTACCTTGCTGCAATTAAATTTTTTGTAACGTTTCTTTGATGTTTCATCTATTTTTTTAGGTTTCTTTCTCCCTTTTAATTCTCCTTTCTTTGATGCTTCATCTACCTTTTGTAGCACAACATATGATTCTGGTACTGTTATGATATTATTTTAGGTGTACTTTCATATATATATCCTTTATTACAATTTTTTATAAAGAAAGTAGTTGTAAAACACATAGTATAATATAATATGATAACGATATATGTATAAGAAAGTGAAATATGACATTTGTGTTACAGTATTAATCCGAAAGAGAAAGGAAAATTATAAATTTATACAATGTGTAATACTCTATTATAAAAATAATACAAATAAATTTAATAAGATATATTCTTTAATTTTATTGTATTTAAAGAATGTGATGTTTGCAAATGTAATATTAAAATTTGCATATTTATATTATCAGTTTGACAGTCTTGTTCTTTTGTGGCATTTACATTTCTTTTCCTCACGATTTGTTAATTCTTGTAAGGGTGTTTTCCTTTTTATGTTAATTTTTGTGTCACATTTTATGTCGTGTAATGTACCTTTTTTGTCAGAATGTACATGATCATTTTCTTTATCAGACGTTGAATTATGACTGTCACTTTCTGAAAAGAAACGCAATTAATGTATTAATATTTAATAATAAATATAGTATTTAGTAAATATATAAAGGTATACTATAAACAAGATTCAAGAAGATTGTAAGGTTTAGAGTTATATTGGTAATAGACATATCTATCCAATATAGTTCATTCTTCCAAATATTTTCACATCTGTCGCTGAAGAGGCGTAAGAAATTGTTAAGGTTTAATCTACAAGAAATGAAAATATTATGTATAAATATATATAAATAATGAAAAGTAATATTAAATTTGTAATACTAATACAAAATGCTACAAATACAAAAATTAATATAAAAATCTTCCTGAAAGATATTTCATGATAAATTTCGTTATTTCTAAAAGTTGTTCTAAAGATTGCTCTAAAGAAGACGAAGAAGACGAACATGATAACACCAAAGTGTAATCTAGTTTTTTTCTTGACAAAAAAGTTGAAACAATACAGTATATGTCAGGGTTGCGTAAATTAGTCTTTTTTATTAACTAAGTTAAAGTTAATAATCTTGTAACGACACCCGACTCACCCCCCTCAATGTTAAAAATAATATTAAGAGTCCCCGATCGATCAACCGTCGGGGCATCGATAACAGGATTCTTCCGCGCCCCACCGCGTAAAATCACGTCGAATATCAGACGAAGTAAATGGAGATCAACGGCTTCACGTGCGTGGTGTGAATAAACACGCACCGGTTAGCCACCGCCGCCGGCCCCGCTACCGACCGCGCCACCGAACATCTTCGCGGAATAATCGAGCGCGTTCGGCGAATTATTGCAAATATTCCGGCGAGAGTATCCCCGGAACTGCCCCGACCCGAGTTCGGCCGACTCGTACCTGATTACCCCGACCGACGGCCGACTCGGGTATATTAAGCGACTCCGGTGGATGATCGAGACCTATCACTGGCGAGACAGTAAGACGTCCAGTACTGCTCTCGATACTTCCAGTCCTGTCCAACACAAAGCGATCTAGGATGCTTCCTATCGCGCCAGGAGCTTCTGGCCGATCGCTCCTTTCATCCACAGCGCACAAGCTTTATCACAGATTGAGGAGCTTCTCAATCTGGGCTCTAAAAGCAAGCCCTTGTATGCATCTTCCACCACTGACGGTCAAGAAGCAGGGAGCTTCCTGCATTCCAAAGCCCACAGCACAAAAACCTCAGACGGATCGTATGCACGACGAAACAGCTGATCCGGCATAACAAGCGCGCCGAAGACCTCGCACCGTCGCGCCGCGCCGCGCCTACCGTGAACACGCCGAATTCACGGAATCGACCGCGAGCCGAATCGATTGTACGATTCTCGGAACTTGCGCCACTTTTCACAGAACCAAAGGCGAAATTCCGGACAACTACTTGTAAATATTGTACATATCAAAAGTCAGTAAAACTGTAAATATAGACCTTGGTATATAAGATAAAAAGGCTCTCGATATTTTATTTCTCTTCAATAATCCTGACCATATCCGACCGACGCTATCCCGCGAAACACAACTTACTCGAGTTAGAGACGTTTTAATCTACAATATGAACTTACATCAAAGGTTGCATGAAAAAATTAATCTTGTTATAAATTAAGTTAAGAATAAATAACTTAAAATTTAATTTTAAGATACAAGTGAGTAAAGTGATTATACTATATATAATCGAAGCGAATCATAGTGCTTAATATGATTTTTAAGTAAATTTTTTATAATTATCAGCTTTTGAAATTATTACTTTAAACAAAGAAATAATTGCAATGGAATAATTGCAATGGATTATTTAATTAATTTAATGTTATTTGTAAAATAAATTTATATAAAGTACCAAAATAAAATTTTTTTTGCTATATTTTTTTATATGGAAATGTACTAAACTTAATAATAGTTAAAGAAAATACATATTATATAGGTCAATACAAATAAATGTGCGGAGTTGAACCATTCGCTGGAACGATCTTCGATTGAGAATCTGATGGGTGAATTACAAAATTTCTTAGAGACAGAGCATACTAGTTTAATAAGTCAAAATTTATAATAAGATGTACAGAATGTAGAGTTTGATAATTGCGTACACTGAGAGAAAATAGAATAGCTGTTTACCAGTATCAACTTGCACGCACTCGTTTACGCGGTTCGTATGAATTGTGCGATCACATGATGAGAGAATGACCGCGACATGTTGAGAAAATATTCGTAAGCTCTTGCACATTGATTGAATTTGACGAATGATTACGTGCTGCTTCGTCAATCTGAGATATGCATACTTGTAACCGAAAATTCGCTCTTTTAAAAACGCTCGCAGTAAATATTCTTGTCGAAGCACTTGAATCATCATGTGACGATAGAGAACGTCATATTGTAAGAAATTAAAAGACACCGAGTATGTTGGTGTCGGTCTCCGACAATATCGGCGCTAGCAGAGCCCACGTGGGACATACGTCACGGTCAAGTGACCTGGAGCAAGCGAAAAACGGAGCTCGACTCCGGTGTATCGAGCGCTCGTCTCCTCGTGCTCTGATACTTAGAAATCCGGAGCCGATCGGCTCAAGTCAAGTAGTAAAAAGTTCGGATTGAATTCGTGATAGGATAAACCGGTGATTGAAACCGTTACTCGTCTGTCGATCGAGTCTCAGTTATCGTCTGCGTGTGACTATCGGCTTGAATGTATTTTGTGTGTGCGCAAGTAATTAAATAAAGACTTTGTTACGTTATTTTGCTATACAAATCAAGAGAACATTTATTGAATATAAATCCGTTCGCTAATCCTGATCCCTGATCTATCTGAACCTTAAATCTTACAGAGTTTAAATGTCAGAAGTGGGATTCAGCTCGCGGTAAACCTCGCGTTTAATTTCGAGATCCGGCACGTGATTTCCGACGGTAAATACGTGCTCGGTGGCACGTGGCGTGGCCATTGTCCGGCGGGTAGAAAAGATAGTGTGTTACGTCCGTGTTCTGGACGAGAGATAATATCTCTCGTCAGGACAAGGAGAACTCGGGTGGACGCACGGAACCTCTCTCGTTCTCGCGGAACGACGTCGTGATGTCGATCCGCGAGTCGAACGCGCGTTAAGGGGGCAGGGATCGGGTCAGCGTCGGCGACGCTATTACCCCCGGCTGCACCCGCGCTATCGGTGGTCCGTTTTAGGTCAGAGAACCGAATCTCTTTGACCAGGGATGGACCTAGTGCGATCCTCAGGGAGCCGGGAACGGCGCGGGGTCAAGTTTAGGAAAGAGAAAAAAAAAATTTAAGACCGAATTTTGATAAAATGATTTAATAATAAATTATAAAAATGATTTACAATTTTCGGTGGATGTACATTAAAAGAGCGTGAGGTACAAAAGAAGGTCGTTACAAAAGAAAGTTATACATAAAAAAAATTATAAGGAAATAATCGCGGACAAGAAAAATCTGGAATTATATGCCCAAATTTTCCAGTTGGGGCAAAAATTGGTTATCGCGAACATGTCCACGGGTTCGGGTTGCAGGTGCGGAAAAGGATTAGGGTGTGCGGTGCGGAAGGCTTTGATGGGGACGAGGTAGGGAAGAGGGTCTCGGGAAATATACATGGGTACGGTATCGGTTACTTCGTGCTGTGATATTTGGTCCCAGAATTGTTTATCTGGTTTAAATTTGCGTGGGATAAAGAAGGTGCCAGGAGGTGGATGGGTGGGAGAGCGAGGAAATTGACGGACGAGGTTAAAGAATTTTTCTACGTCAAAATTCTCCTGAGTACACTGTTTTTCAAATTCGGCCGCGGAGCGGAGGGCGGAGGCGTATTGATGGAGCGAGATGTTGGCAAGTCCCGGCTCTACTTCTATTAACCGCTCCGCGAGTTCTTCAGCGTGGCTGGTTTCGCGACGAATCCGCTTGTTAGATTTTTCTCGACAGTGTCGCAAAGCCCGTTTTGTTCGCCCGTTTCGGATGGCATTTGTTTGGTTCACTATATAAAAAATAGAGTCAGATAAGAGAGAAATTGAGGAATCGGGTGAGGCAGCTTCACCGAGTTAATCGGCGGCTTGCCAGCTTAGGAGGTTGTGGAATATAATTTCGTGGAATCGGGTGAGACAGCTTCACCGAGTTAATCGGCGGCTTGCCAGATAATTTCGTGGAATCGGGTGAGGCAGCTTCACCGAGTTAATCGGCGGGTTGCCAATTTGGAATGTTGGAGTGTTTAGTAGAATAAATAGAAGTCGCGAATCAAACTGCCAGTTACCGCGAGAAAAAAAAAATTGATGGATTGGGACTTACTTTTGTCGCAGCGGCCGTTGGTGATGGTCGAGGAATCAAATTGCCAGGCTGGATCTTGAGTCACTCGAAATAAAGTCGCGCACAGATTCTAACTGTAATAGTTTGGATAGTGCAGACCTGGAATGCGTCGCTGAGGCAGGAAGAAGAGAGCGATCCGCTCCAAGTCGCGGTTTTTAAAGGGTTCCGGAGGGGTGGGAATATCTGAGGGCGTGATGGATTTTCGTGTTGGCTTGTCGAATGATAGTTTAGGAAAATTGTGAATATAGAGGAAGGAGGGGAGCGGTGTTCTGTGAATTGTGGTTGTTTTTATATTTCCAGATTTCCCAGCAAATGATAGAATTAGTTAATAAAAATTTTTCCGGCGTTCCACACCCTCAATTTTCATTGGTGTGGCCGCCAACGGCCGCTAATCGTTTCTTCTTGATTGGCGTTTCCCTTAGTTTCCCCACCAATTGGGGGGTGTCACCCTCGAACGATCCGAAGCGTTTCTTATCCGTTAGGAATTTGCTTTTTGTTAATGTTAATTTTTTATTGGTAGGTCATAACTTGTCGGTGCCGACAAAGTTGTTTATCCCAATTTTTTTGATAGTGAGAAGTATCTCGAGAGGAAATTTTGTTTGTTTAGGATTTCCTTTTGATCGTTCGAAGCGCTTCATTTATTGCAGCCGTTGTTTTTTCTCTTCCGAAAGAGAAGAATTCGTGAAGTCCCCGGACGTAACACCCCGACTTAGACAAATGTCGGGAGTGCACGATATTTGCAACAATAAGGTAATAATTCTTCTCTTTCGGTTTCTCCCTCTTTTTTTGTTTTGAAGAAGAAGGAAGGAACAGGCGACCACCAAAACCCCTTCCTTATTCCCTCGTTCTTCCTCGTTTTTGCTTACATTAACTAACGTTACGTTGTATTCTCAATACTGCTTAAGATTAAGTTGTGCGCATCATTCACTCTCTCTTTTCCCCTCCCCTTTTTTTTCAGGAAAAATATCTTAAATGTTTCATGCCTAACATTTGTTAATGCGTATTTATTTCCAAAGGATTTATCTTGTTGTAGAGGGTGAAGAATGCGCAAAATCATGCATGGAGATGCTTGGATTAGATAAAAAGAATATTATTACTAGTTACTATTATTATTACTATTATTACTATTATTATTATTATTATTATTATTATTATTATTATTATTATTACAAATAAATTTGGAAGAATTAATAAAATTTCGAAAGTGTTTATGATACATTTGGCCTAACTCTATCGTATTCATTATATAGCGTTCAAGAGGAAGGAAATGATTTTATATAACAATCGATCAGCAAATTCTTGTTTCTCTTCCCTCCCCCTTTTTTTATATATACATGTTACGTGAGTACCACCAGTCACTTGGTTTGGAATTACTTTTCCATGTTCTGCATCCCAAGATGGTTTTCCTATCCTCTTCCCCCGTTTTTTTTGGAGGGGGGGGGATTTTGATGTAAATGGTCAAGCCGTGGCCATTAGGCGTTTTAGCTCTTTACCTGCCTCAGTCATTGTGTATCGTCTGATTATACGATATGTTTGTCACATTAAGTAAGGTGACGTTCGCATGACAATTTCCTCGACTGGGCAATTAGATGTGTAGGATTATTATCCTACCACTAGCTTGTTAATACTATTATGCTGTAGTTCAGGGTTGGTAATTGCAGATGAGGAAAGAAAAATAAAATAATAAGCGCTCCCGCTCTCCAGTAGGCACTCAAGCAACATCGGTATGAATAAAGAATTAATTGACTTACATTTCCTTTCTCTTTATGCAAATAAAGGAAGTGGATGATGTATGTGTGTACAAGGAACTTAAGTAATTATAATTAAATTATTATTAAACCAAAGTTGTATAATTGAATAAGTTAACTAATAAAATTTTTTTTTTTTTTTTTTTTTTTTTTAAATCGCTGGGAAGGTATCTACGATTCGGGCCTCCTTTTCAACTCGTGCCTCCCCTAGAGATACCAAGGCGTCACGAAGGTTCGTGACCCCCCAGTCGTCCTCGTGCGGCAAGACTAACTTGACCATTGCGGCCCCGTTTTCCAATGGACGCACGATGTTGATATAACCACTGCGTCCTTCGGCTAGGATTCGGCATAGGGCTCTGGTTTTCTTGGACCAAAACCTAGTCGGTTTAGCCGGTCCTGTGTAGGCTAGTCCACAGGTAAGAGCCTGCCAGCTTAACTCTTGGAATCGTCCTTCCAGGCGGAAGATTTGATGAAATGGTCTCCACACTTGCCGTCCTATATCTCTGAGATCGATCCGGGCGGTCCTCTGTGCCGGGTTGACTCCCGTAATTAGTCCCCTTTGCCATACGTCGCCGTCTTTTATGGCAACAGGCTTATCTTCTTCTATATCGTTGGGCCAGCAAATGAGTTCTTTGGATTTGCGGTTCATTCGGAAATTAAGCTCTTCCGATAGATCCTGGAGAGCTGGTTCTCCATTTTTTAGCCGCACCCAAAACAAGAGCGGAGATTCTACTCGTAGAATCTTACACTCGAGACGCCCGCGAGTCAAACGGCTGGTATCAATGGCTTCCATTCTTCTCTTCTCCCTTTTATTCTTATTTTCTTCACTTCTAAAAAGTTCAGTAATTGTTAGGTGGTTGAAAAGGGGAAATAGTAGATAGGAGAAGAAAAGAGAAGAGGTTGTTTTGTTGTTATTATTTTTTTAGTTCAAACGAAAATCCCGGTTTTTCCTCTGGTGGTAATAAAGGGTATACTTGGTTTTCGGGGGTCTTACTATACAGGTCAGACTCTGGTGCGCTGGCCTGCTCGGGTTTTGAACCCTTTTGACCCCAACAGTAATAAAAGATGAGTAATAGAGTCCCAGATGGCGCCCAGTAGATGTATGGACCATCCATATACGGTATGCAAGGCGTAACCATGTACGATCGTGTCTATTATTAGTTTTATGATTCTCCCGGTGAGGTATATTCCAATTACCCCAGCACTGATATTACCGAAAATTAGGAATTTATTCCAAAATTCTTTCCATGCGGATGCAGCGATTTTTGTTATGGATGCTTCGTCTAATAGATTTGAAAGTGACCCCCCGTTCAGGGAGATTGGTTGGCCCATCATCCGCCTGGCTACCGTGTTGAGCACCGCCGGTCGCTCAGCAGGAAACAATATGTGGTCGCGTAGATCATTGAGATCACTTTCGGTGTATATTCCGCTCGTAGCGAGCGATCCAGGGCTAACATATTTCCACGTGGGTTTGGTCATTGGTTTCATAATTGTGGGCGGTAATGATTCCACAGGTTTAGGCATGAGTTTATACCATGAGTCCCCTAGGTGATACATGGTAGGTGCGAAAGAGTTACAATTTATTTGAGTTCCTTGTCGCAATAGTACATGGGTTTGCGGCGTTAAGTAATAGGTTTCGTTTTCCCGAATGACAGGTAGCTGATTGTAACAGTTATCAGTTCTCGTGATTTTTACTTCCACGGGTACGCATTTTACGATATGTATTACTTCTCCGGCTAACAGGGCCATATATCCAGGTCCTTTCATTAGGTAATAAGCAAAGATATCGGGTGTTTGAGTGGCTATAGCTAAAGCGTTTTTTAACATTCCCTGCTCTAGTTCACATTGTTGCAAAAGGATATTTCTGTATAATTGATTTATTTGTGTACGGATGTGCTTTTCGACGTATACGAATTTGGAATTCATGTAGGTGAATATGTCGAGATTAGAGACACGCGTTCTTTGTTTGAAAATTGTTACGCCACGCGAGGTTTCGAAGATGATTAATTTGGGATGTTCGGTTCGAGTGAGTGTATAGCCGCATGTTGCGTATTTTCCTTTGCTAGTCAAGGCGAAAGTTGTATCTTGTGCAGTTAATGAATAGACTATTAGTTGTTGTTCATTTACGTTATCTATTATTTTGTTTGCAATCCCACTGTACAATACTCCATAATGGTTGAATTTACAAGTGTCGGCGGGCACTGGATCCCAATAGGTTTCACCTCCCTCTATATCTGTGCAATGGGTGGTAGTGAGTTCACAGGCCACTCCGGATCTGAGTAGCACTCGATTACTATTTATTCGTACGTCGGCTATATTCTTGTAGTGAGATTTTTATGCTGGCGAGTACCACGACGTCAGTCCACGTGCCGTACGGATCCGAATACGTGCTCCCCTTGCACGATCCATCGGCGTCTACGTGTCCTGCCAATGTTACTGGTCGGGCCGTGGTATGATTCGGTTTTAATCCAGTGATGTATCCGTTGTGTAATTGATAAGTTCCATAAGAATGCATTCGTTGGCATACTTCGCGTGATGTTTCTTCTATATATGAATATTTGCCATTTAACACATCCATGGAGTGGGAAAACATTCCGCATTTTTTTATTAATCTGTCTATTTCGACTTTGCATTGAATAACCTTTACTGACTCAAATTCGTTTATTTGTAGAAGTTGTATATAGACATTAGTTGAATTTACGTTCTGTGGCGGGATGTCGCATTCCTCGATATTTAGTAGAGATAAGGTTGTTAGATTTGTCGAGGGCGAGCCGCAGTCGTAGCCTATTATCCCATGCGTTTTATGAAACCGGATTGTTAAAATTGCTATTATTACTGTCCAGCAATTATGGAGATCCATCTGAAAATGGTTATGTTTTTTGTTCTTGTTATTTATCGGGAGGTAATTTAATATGCGAAATTCGTAGGCGGTTAGGGTGGACGATTCGACTATTTTTCTTTATTCTAATTTTTACGTTATTTTTATTTAATATTTCTAGTACTTCGTGTGGTCCGGTATACTGATCCCCAAATTTACCCGGTTTAGGTCCCTTTAATAGAAAAACATAATCCCCAGGTTTAAAGGTTTGAGGGTTAATTTTTTTGTCGTAATATTTCTTTGATTTATGTTTTGCGTCGATGATATTTTCACGCGCGTTCCCTCGAAGGTTATGGAGTAGAGTGACTAAGGTTACCAAATAGTCATCGTAACTAGTTAATTTATCTTCTGGTGCTAGAAATTTTTCCGAAGGTATTCTTGCAATTTTTCCAAATATTAATTCGTACGGAGTATGTTTTGTAGCTTCGTGTACGCAGGTGTTATAATTAAACATGGCGAGGCTAACCCATCGGTCCCATTGTTCTTGTTCGTTTGCATATTGTTTAAGATACTCTCCTAGTGCGTGATGCGATCGCTCTAGAGATCCATTGGATTGAGGGTGGAAGGCGGTTGTACGAAACTTACGAATTCTAAAAAGTTTTGCAATCTTTCTCATTAAGTCGCTGACAAAATTTCTTCCTTGATCGGTTAGTATTGCTTTGGGTGCTCCGAATATACAAATGAATTTATTAACAAAAGCCTCAGCTATTGTTTCAGAAGTTTGATTTGGTAGGGGAATTCCCATGCTGAATTTAGTCAATTGATCTTGCAGTGTTAAAATATATTCGTTTCCTCTTTCAGTTTTTTGTAGAGGCCCGACAATATCCATTGCTACCTTGTCGAAGGCTGTTCCCGGAGTATCGGTAATTACCATGGGTTGTTTCGTTTTAACGCGGACTAATTTCTTCAATTGACATTGCAAGCATTGCTGAATATACCGTTGGACGTCGGATTTCATATTCTCCCAATAATAATTATGCTTAATTCTGTTATACGTTTTAGTAACGCCTCTATGTCCACCTGTAGGTGAGCAATGTGTTTCGCCTATTATACAAGGGCGAAGGTCTTTCGGAGGATATTTTACTAATCCGTTACAAATAATTAGTTTAGTTAAAGAGTCGAGAAAGGTCATTTGTATTTGTGTCTTAATATTGCTCCAAGGAATGTTGCAAATGAAATCCGTTTTAGCAATGCTAATAGTTTCTAATTTTAATTCTTCTGTTATCTTTCGTAATTCGATCAGTGTTTGCGTTATATAATTTAAAATCATTGTTGGCCCTTCTCTCGACCCTTCGTCAATGGGTAAGGCCACGTGAAAATAGTTTTTGCGTTTTACTACCTGCGGTCTACACAGAGCGAGTTTATTGAGGGTAGGCAATTCGTTGCGCTCGAGTAATTTTCGTGCTCCAGAATCCAATGGATTTCCATTGACATCGACAAAATATGCTATGTTATCTTTCCGTAAAAATAATAATTCGCGGGAATCGACAACATTGTTTTTTATTAGCTTATGGTCAATGATAGTTGGTTTAAGTTTATTTATACTATTAAGCTCTTCGTTTTCTTCGTTAGTTATTTCGCTTCCTCCTTCATCGTCAGTGTTTTCGTCACTCTCTTTTTCCTTGTCGCTTTTGTTGGCTTGGTCCGCAATTTCTTTGGGTTGCGTTGAATTTAAGTGTTTATTTCGTTCATTTATCGTTTGGCTGCGAGTGAGTATTCTTCTGACTCTCGGTGGATCGTGTATAATTGCTCTCTCTGTCTGTTGCACTGGTAATTCGTCCAGTTCTTCTTGTGTAAAGGGTATGGAATCCGTATTATCTTTGAACAGATGGTCGTCAGGTAGTAAATTTTCTGTTTGCTCGTCATCTGAAAGATATAACTCGAAATCTTCGTCCTCTTCTATTTCCTCCTCCTCGTCGGATTCCTCTAGCATTTTAGAAATTATTTCTGCATCCTTTGCTTCGTTGGGATTTAAAGTTTTGCGGTCAATAATTGCCTTGCAATTCGCTTCTTCAAAATTCACCGGATTCCTGGATAACGCATCGGCATTTACGTTAGTTTTTCCTGCTTTGTATACGACATCGTAATCGTATTCGGCTAATTTTAATCTCCATCGTAATATTCTCATGTTGGTATCTTGAGCGTTTTTAAACCATAATAAAGGTTTATGATCTGTGACTAATGTAAATTTTCGGCCGTATAAATATGGGCGGAAATGTTTAACACAATATAATATAGCCAGAGCTTCCTTTTCGTATGTATCGTATTTTAATTCATTATCGGTTAGAGTTCGTGACGCATACGCGACTGGTCGGTCCTTATTTATTTCACCTTGCGACAATATTCCTCCTACGGCTACTCCGGAAGCGTCGGTGGTTAGGATAAAAGGCTTTGAAAAATCAGGATATTGCAACACGGGTTCTTCACATAATCTTTGTTTTAATTTTTCGAATGATTCTTCTTGTTCTTGTGTCCACTCGAAACGTACGTCATTCTTTAATAAATTTGTCAAGGGTTTTGCTAATTTAGAAAAGTTAGAGATAAATCGTCTGTAATATCCCGCTAATCCTAGAAATTGTTTAATGTTTTTGGGTGTCTTAGGTCTAGGAAATCGTCGTACGGCCTCTAATTTTTTTGGATCGGGTTTAACTCCGTTTTTGCCTATAACGTGTCCCAAATAAGTTACTTCGGATTTTAAAAATTCACATTTGTCGGGCTGTAATTTTAAATTTGCTTCGCGTAATTTATCTATTAAAAGATTATATTTCCTCTCGTGCTCTTCTAATGACGACGCGTATATAACTATATCGTCCATATAAACAAATAGTTCCTTTCCTTGTAATCCTGATAAAATTAAATCCATTAATCGTTGGAAGGTAGCAGGAGCGTTTTTTAATCCAAATGGCATTCTATCAAATTCATAATGCCCAAAAGGTGTTGTGAAAGCGGTTTTATGGCTATCAGCTGGATCCATTTTTATTTGATGAAATCCTGAGGCTAGATCGCATACCGAAAAATATCGAGCTCCTCCCAATTGATCTAAGATATCGACTATATTTGGTAGTGGATATGCGTCTCCGATAGTTTTGTCATTTAATGCTCGGAAATCTAGTACCATTCTCCATCGTTTATTTCCTTGGGAATCCTCTTTCTTGGGTACAATCCATATGGGCGTATTGTAAGGTGACTGTGAAGGTTTTACTATGCCCCCCTCTAGCAGCTCTTCTACTTGTTTGTTTATTTCCTCTTTGTGAATTTGCGGAAATCTATACTGACGGGTGTTAATCGGCTGATCATCTGTTGTGGATATTTTATGTCGCAAAACATTAGTTGCTGTCAGTTTTTCCTCAGGTATATGAAACCTGTCTTGACTATTAATTATAAGATTTATCACATTCTCCTTTTCATAATTATTCAAGTGCTCTAGTCGTAATAGTTCTATGATTTTTGTGAGTCTATCCTTTTGGTTTTCTTCCGATAGCATTAAGCATTCGGTAGCTCTGTTTTCCTGGTTATTATTTTGTATTCCTTGTATAGCTTTCTCCTTATGTTTTGATTTGCGCTTACGTATATATTCGTCTACTATCCCTTGAGATTGATTTTGTCTTAATTTAAAAATTCTCGAAGACGGTTTTTTATTTTTCATTTCTAATTTGTCGAGGTTTATTTCATTCGACTTATTTATTTGTATTCTTTCCATAAGCTTTTTGGCAGTAATATGAGAGGGTTCAATTTTTTCATTCGTTTTTTCTGAGAACATCCCAACTCTCGGGGATTTATCACCCTTTAACGAGACTGAGGCATTAGTATTGTCGTTTTCATTTGGGCAGAATCGTGTCGGATTACGTAGTGAGGTTTGGTAACTTCCCTCCTCGTAACCGATGGAGCTGGAAAATGCTCGGGAAGTGCGGAAACTTCCATCGGCAATTCCAGAATTAACTCTTGAAGAGATTTGACAATTTTCACCTCCAAGGAACTCAGAATTTTTTAAATTTTCGGACGAGGTTTGGTAACTTCCCTCTCCGAGGATTTTGGGATGGGAGGATATCTCAGAGGAGGTTTGGTAACTTCCCTCTTGCTGAGTATCAAAATTAAGATTTCTCCTTTTACTTCCTCTCATTTCATTTTTATTAATTTTATCTCTATTTATAGAAATTTTTATTTCTTTATTACTTATTTTTCCGTCCCCTTTTGTCTTTGTATTCTCTTTTTCATTCCCACTTTTGTTTTCATTTTTATTGTCGTTAACAATTTCAATGTCATTTATATTCATTATCTCGTCTTCCTCTCTACTTATTACATTTTCGTTTAACAGTCCCCTTTTATGGTCAATATGTTTGGTCTCTCTTGAAAAGGAATTCGGGTGTGAAGTTAATTCTTTGTGATGATCTAACGTCTTTATTCTGGTTTCACACAAGTCGACCATCTCATTCGGAGGTCTAAGATTTATGGTTGGCACCCTGACTTCTACTTCTTCGTCCCGCGTGTTTATGATATTTAAGTATGCTTTCCCCGAGACATTTTCCACGATCGTGTCCCCTAGATAGATTCCGTAAGTTATCTTTAATTTCGGTACATATCCAATTTTGACATTAGGATTGCCAACTCTTACGTAGAATAATGATTCTGATCTGGCTGGTACCACTATAGTTTCTGGTGACAGGAAAGGTACTTGGACACCGGATATATCTATACATCCTTATGCATAATCAATTTTCGATGATGTTTGTTTAAAGAAATCGTTGCCTAATATACCAGCTTGCTGTATCGGAAAGTCGTCGGGTACTATATGGAAATTTACTAAGGTGTCGAAAAGGCTTAGCGTAGTTTCGCCAAGAGTAAAGACTGGATAATCATTTATTCCGTTTAATTTTAGAATGTTACAATAATTAATGTGTACTCCCTCAGGTACAAAATTTTTCTTAATTATATTAGGTCCGGAACCGGTGTCTAACATAAGAGTTATGTGAGGGATTGTTTTTTGTATTTCTACCTGAACGGTCGGCACGCGACTGTGTTTATCGAGGTTTACCGCAACTGAGCGAGCGTTAGGAGCGTTTTTTATTGAGGTGCCGAAGATGTCGACGGGCGTGGAATCCGTTCGGTCCCCTGTTGCACGCCCGGCTTCGAGGGGCCGTTGGAGTTTACCGAATCTTTTGCCATTCTTCGATTATTACTTGCGATGCGCAACTCACAGTTTTCGAGGAGATGCCCTTGCGATTTGCAATATCGGCAAAATGGTGTGTTATTGTTGTTTGTAGTTCGATCCGTTCTGGATCTGCAATCCTTAGCAGTGTGCCCCGCGTTATTACAATTTTGGCAAATAATTCTTGCCTTATTTTCTGTCGTGCGCAATTCGTTTTGCTTCTTCCAGCAGTTATTAGCTGAGTGTCCCTGTCTATCGCACCACTGGCAAATCAAGAGAGGCTTGTTTTGATTAGTACTACGGCATGACTTCGCGTTATGACCGGTTTTAGAACACAATTGATAGACAATCTGATTTTCTTGTATCACGTTAACGGTTCGCCGTGATTGCGGGTCGCGCATTCGACACTTACTAGCATCGTGACCACGTTTTTTACAAATCTGGCATATCAGTATCTCATAATTCTGCTGTGAGTTTTGAATGAATTTCCTGCAGTTACTGGCTAAATGTCCGTCTTTATAACAAATTTGGCAAGTTTCGCGTTGTAGGCCAATATTTTGCATTCTTGTGATATTACCACGTCGTAAATCTGACATTGCGCGTAATTCTCTTTCTATGCGTATCGCGTCGGCTACGGTTGCTTTAACGTCCATCTGTGAATTTCTTGATATTCTTTGTTCGATCTCCGGTTTTAACCCCTTGATAAAGCATTAACACATGTCCCTTTCTAATGAATCTTTAATATTCTGTTCGGGAAGAGAAGGTCCTGAACTTCGATATGCTTCGAGTATTTGCTTCTCCAAAATTTTTACTCTATTCGCGTATGTTATTACATCTTCGTCGTTTCCTTGATAGACACATCCCAATTCCCCTTGCAGTTGATAGACATTTTTCGAAGGACCGTAAATTTGTTTTAAATATTTAGTGATTTGAGCGACATTGTTAAAGTCTTGATCCTGAATAGTTCGACGTGCTTCTCCGATTATACGCGTTCTAATGATTTTAGCAAATTGAGGCTCAGCCTCATCGGGAAGCATCGATTTCGCCTCCTCGCAACCCTCGATAAAATAATTCAATGGAATATTTTGTCCATCGAAGTATGGAATGGCGTCGACAGCGTATTTTAGCGTAGCAAAAGGATTATTTTGTGCCATTTTTAAAGGTTCTGGGGTTTTTGCCTTTTCGTCGAAATTATCAGAATTATTATTAGTCGATGACGTTTCGCGTGTGGAAATGTTAGATTCAAATGTTTCGCAAACAGTTTCGAATCGCTCCTCCGCTATCGAAGTGTCCTCCAGAGAAAAAGTGACGTGTTTGGAAGCGAGGAATTTAGATGGAGTGGATGTGTGTACCGTTTTCGAGGCGCTTGGCTTGGGTTTACCGCCACACTCTAAACCGAGTTTATAAAGTTCATCTACTTCGGACTTATTCGAACTTGACCTCGTACTCATTCCCGTTAAAGATCGCACTCTTAAATCCCGGACGAGCCCCCAATTTTTTTATTCCAGTTCTGTTACGTCCGTGTTCTGGACGAGAGATAATATCTCTCGTCAGGACAAGGAGAACTCGGGTGGACGCACGGAACCTCTCCCGTTCTCGCGGAACGACGTCGTGATGTCGATCCGCGAGTCGAACGCGCGTTAAGGGGGCAGGGATCGGGTCAGCGTCGGCGACGCTATTACCCCCGACTGCACCCGCGCTATCGGTGATCCGTTTTAGGTCAGAGAACCGAATCTCTTTGACCAGGGATGGATCCTAGTGCGATCCTCAGAGAGCCGGGAACGGCGCGGGGTCAAGTTTAGGAAAGAGAAAAAAAAAATTTAAGACCGAATTTTGATAAAATGATTTAATAATAAATTATAAAAATGATTTACAATTTTCGGTGGATGTACATTAAAAGAGCGTGAGGTACAAAAGAAGGTCGTTACAAAAGAAAGTTATACATAAAAAAAAATTATAAGGAAATAATCGCGGACAAGAAAAATCTGGAATTATATGCCCAAATTTTCCAGTTGGGGCAAAAATTGGTTATCGCGAACATGTCCACGGGTTCGGGTTGCAGGTGCGGAGGAGGATTAGGGTGTGCGGTGCGGAAGGCTTTGATGGGGACGAGGTAGGGAAGAGGGTCTCGGGAAATATACATGGGTACGGTATCGGTTACTTCGTGCTGTGATATTTGGTCCCAGAATTGTTTATCTGGTTTAAATTTGCGTGGGATAAAGAAGGTGCCAGGAGATGGATGGGTGGGAGAGCGAGGAAATTGACGGACGAGGTTAAAGAATTTTTCTACGTCAAAATTCTCCTGAGTACACTGTTTTTCAAATTCGGCCGCGGAGCGGAGGGCGGAGGCGTATTGATGGAGCGAGATGTTGGCAAGTCCCGGCTCTACTTCTATTAACCGCTCCGCGAGTTCTTCAGCGTGGCTGGTTTCGCGACGAATCCGCTTGTTAGATTTTTCTCGACGGTGTCGCAAAGCCCGTTTTGTTCGCCCGTTTCGGATGGCATTTGTTTGGTTCACTATATAAAAAATAGAGTCAGATAAGAGAGAAATTGAGGAATCGGGTGAGGCAGCTTCACCGAGTTAATCGGCGGCTTGCCAGCTTAGGAGGTTGTGGAATATAATTTCGTGGAATCGAGTGAGACAGCTTCACCGAGTTAATCGGCGGCTTGCCAGATAATTTCGTGGAATCGGTTGAGGCAGCTTCACCGAGTTAATCGGCGGGTTGCCAAGTCGGAGTGTGAAAAATCAGGGAAGGCAGCTTCACCGAGTTAATCGGCGGCTTGCCAATTTGGAATGTTGGAGTGTTTAGTAGAATAAATAGAAGTCGCGAACCAAACTGCCAGTTACCGCGAGAAAAAAAAAATTGATGGATTGGGACTTACTTTTGTCGCAGCGGCCGTTGGTGATGGTCGAGGAATCGAATTGCCAGGCTGGATCTTGAGTCACTCGAAATAAAGTCGCGCACAGATTCTAACTGTAATAGTTTGGATAGTGCAGACCTGGAATGCGTCGCTGAGGCAGGAAGAAGAGAGCGATCCGCTCCAAGTCGCGGTTTTTAAAGGGTTCCGGAGGGGTGGGAATATCTGAGGGCGTGATGGATTTTCGTGTTGGCTTGTCGAATGATAGTTTAGGAAAATTGTGAATATAGAGGAAGGAGGGGAGCGGTGTTCTGTGAATTGTGGTTGTTTTTATATTTCCAGATTTCCCAGCAAATGGTAGAATTAATTAAGAAAAATTTTTCCGGCGTTCCACACCCTCAATTTTCATTGGTGTGGCCGCCAACGGCCGCTAATCGTTTCTTCTTGATTGGCGTTTCCCTTAGTTTCCCCACCAATTGGGGGGTGTCACCCTCGAACGATCCGAAGCGTTTCTTATCCGTTAGGAATTTGCTTTTTGTTAATGTTAATTTTTTATTGGTAGGTCATAACTTGTCGGTGCCGACAAAGTTGTTTATCCCAATTTTTTTGATAGTGAGACGTATCTCGAGAGAAAATTTTGTTTGTTTAGGATTTCCTTTTGATCGTTCGAAGCGCTTCATTTATTGCAGCCGTTGTTTTTTCTCTTTCCGAAAGAGAAGAATTCGTGAAGTCCCCTGGACGTAACAGTGCGTACCGGGTTAAATTCTCCAACAGACAATGGACAGGAAGATCCTGGAAGCCATGTCCCTGGAGCAGCTTCAGGAGGAAGCAAGAAGATACCAGATTATGGTCATGGATGACCGGCACACACTTATTGAAGCTCTTGTGGAGCATTTCAAAAGGTGGGGTCCCGCGGATCTCAGCGGACCAAAGTCTGCTCCGCCTAACGTAGAGGAAGAGTTTTCCTTCGTAACTCGTACGAATGTTGCTTCGACTACGAGAGCGCAGAGTGCCAGGAAGGAACTAGGAAAAGAATTAGCGGCCGCTGTCTCCGCAGTCACGGAACCGATGCTGCTGATACGGCAGCTCCAGCAACAACTTCTTCAGATCCAGCAACAGTTCCTGCAGAATCCAACAACAGTTGCTGCAGAGTCAGCAAGCACAGCAGGATTTGCTGCAATAAATGGCTGCAGCCATTGCAAGACCTTTGCCGAAAAACGAACAACTGGCACCCAGAACGGAGGAACCGACGGCGGACGAGGGCAACGAAACGCCTCGCAGTCAAAGGTCTTCGGAGCGGACAGCTATGGATGGAATGGCTATCCACTCGAATCTGGTCATGAGAGTGGCGTCGCAAATTCCGGTATTCGGTGGAGGAGAGGACAAAAATGTTGGTTTCTAGGTGAGTCGCATTGAAAAAATTTTGGAGTACCGGTTGTGGGGATTCGAAAGAATATATGTATCTATGTATATTGTAATATATGTATGTATATATATATATATATATATATATATATGTATCATTGTATTGTTGACATGTTATTCTAAATATGTTATTTGCGATAAATATCATCACATGCCTCGGTAGTCGAAAGGATAAGATGCCTGCCCGGTAAGCAGGAGATCGATTCCTGGCTAAGGTGGTATTTTTTCGCAAAATAATTACGAGTTTTCACGACTGGTTCGTGGTCGGGCCCCGCCGTGACGCACACCCTCCCTTCTTATTTGAGTCCGTCAGTTCAGTCCGTCAGTTATCAATAATTCAATCAGTCGGTGTCAGTCGAAATAAATCAATAATTTCACCAAGTACAAGTGATCAAGTTTCCTGGCAACACCGCTTCCGCCTTCATCATCTCGCAGGTCCCAAGTCTCCGGCATTCCAGAGTAACAGTAAGTTCGATTACACATAGTAAAATTCCCTAATAATAGTTTTTGGGTCTTTTCTCCTTATATTTTCTCATTTCTCTCTTACATTCTTTCTATCCTTTGCCATTCTCCTTACACTTCTACTCCCTTTTTCTTTTTCTTTTCTCTTTCTTTCTTTGCTTCGGCCGTCGAGCCTCTCGGGCTCCCTATGCGTTGCGGAGCACTCAGCAGGTTCATGGCCACCGAATAAATCTATCGTCTCATCGGGAAATCTATTCTTTATTTTCTTTCCTCTCTTACAATTTTCTCTTTCCCTTCTTAATTTCTCTCCTCCGTCGGATCTCTCAGTTTCCTGAAATATTTCAGAGATAGCCTTAAGGTTTACGACCAATGACATTTCCTTCATATTCCAAATCCATTTCTTCTAGTGAGATCTGCATCATCCTCTCTTTCCGACGCTCAGAGACGGAGGCGAGCCCTGAAGAGGCTCCGTTATCGTCGCAACAAGCGAGCTCGTCGATCAGGGAACAACCCCTCCTAGGAACTACCGCCTAGAACATCCGAGGTTTTGACACATGCTGAAGAAACCACGAGTTCCAGCAGGAGACCCTATTATTTGTGCATATCTCCTCCGTCCTGTTCTCCGATCAGATCATCCGAATCTGGATCACCCCAGATTTCAGCACACTCTTCCCAGAGCGCCATGACACTAATCTCCAGATATATCCAGATTTCCGCACCCAGAAATCCTTGGACGAATTCTGCGAACTCCGGACTCCTTCCCCTCCTCCCCTAGACCTCACCATCAGAAATCCGACCTCCTCTCCGAAACAACCACACACAGATACAGAACAAAATATAGATTTAAATAGATTAACAACGTAGGATAAAAATATCAAATATAGATTAAAAATACTAAACCACGTAAGATAAGAATAATTAGAATGTAGACAAACATACAAATATAATCGAATTTGTACACAGAAATTAAATAATACATCCGTCAATTTTTAGAACATTTATATTACATGAATTTCCGTACGTAACACCTTTTTTTTATTTTATCAAATGTAAATATACCTTCAGTAAATGTACTTCAACACAAGAAATAATGACACGGATCTTGTAGTTAGCTAAACTTGTAATCGTTTTTAAAATTATTAATTACATGTAAAATTTTAATTATTTATCGTTTTAGCATTTTCTCCCTCTTTCATTCCCCGTTATCCCAAGATTCGCGCATGGTCCTGTCTCTGGCAAAAGAGATTAAATTCTCTTGCCTAAATTACGGACCGACGGACGCACGTCACGCAGTCGAAGTCATAGCGTCTTTTTCAAGACGTTGACTCGCACTCGTGGCTCTGCACAGTGTGTCCGACTCGTAGGGACGCCTCAGCGCGCCCACCTGCGAGAGGGTATTTGGAGCGTCCTTCCTAGCCTATCCATTTTCAAAAAAAAATATTTACCTCGGGCTGGACGTAACACCACTATCATTATTAAGATTATGATTATGCTTATGATTATTAATAAAAGAAAAGAGAGATCAATGAACGAGTGAAAATGAAATGACAAAAATAAATTCGAATAAAAAATATTTATTGTAAAAACAATAATTAACAGTGTCACCTTCAATATAAATTTGATATTGTACATTTCGGTTTCACGGAGCCTTCTTCAGTAATTTTTCTTAACAAAAACGATAAAAAACGAAGGAAAATTTTAAATGCATAAAAAATTATGCGTCTGACTATTAACTCTTAATTTCACTCTTATAATTATTATATTTTTCACATTTTTATAATCTTTTATCTATTTGCGCTTGAATCTAAATGTGTGTTCTATAATTTCACGAATCAGTTTTTATGCACTTACAATTCCCCTTCGTTTTGTCACTTTTGTTAAGAAAAGTTGCTAAAGAAGACTCCGCAAAGCCGAAATGGACAATATCAAATTTATATTGAGAATAACTCTGCTAATTGTTATTTTTACAATAAATATTATTTACTCGAATTTGTTTTTATCACGTCATTTCGTTTTCGCTTGTTCACTGGCCTCTCTTTCCTCTTGTTAATTTATATGAGTTGTCTGATACAATTTTGCTCTGATGATTATTATTATTATAACAAAAAGTATTTGAAAAGTATAAAACAAGTATTAAAAAAGTATTAAAAAGCTCTTATTTCAATAATTATTGTTGCATTGATACTGTACTGACGAACTGTGTCATATTCACTTTTAACGTTGCCCCGCGCAGCTAACGCGATATGAAACAAAAACGAATATGGAGCGGGTATATAGAGGTATTTCTCGCTTATTTCTAAAAAATGCGATTTCGGAAAATGATTTTATATACCGTTGTATTCAGCATAAAATGCTCTTAAATTCATATTCTTATAAAAATTTAAAAATTTTTGAAAATTAGGGGAAGGGGTGGGGGGCTCGAAAATGTAACATTTTTGAAAAATTCAAATACATCATTGTAAAGTGCATTTGCAGCCGAAAAAATTTGTTTAAAACTTTTTTTGATAACGATTTGGATATTTGGATAACGATTCGGATATTTGGATAACGATATTTACTCAGGAAGAAAAAACCGATTTTTTTCAAGGAGTGGTTTTACCCCCTTAACATTCGAAAACGCAGATAAAAAAATATGTGTCTCTTATTTTTGTTCATATTTTAACATATCGAAGCTCATTAAAATCGGGAGGGGGACACTTCCGATACTTCCCTTGTAAGTACGTTTTAAGTCCTATGTCCGGGGTAACACCTTCCATGGAATTTCGCCGCGAATATTCGCAGCAAATGATGACAGTATTAGGAAAGGATGAAAACAGGAAGTTTTCAGTCGATTATGGTTGCGTTTCGATACTGATTACTAGTACTGAAAATCTATTATATACGTGACACTCCTTACGGAAAATAAGTGAAAAAATGAAAAAGTAAAAAAAAAAATAAGAAAAAGTGATGAAACATCTTTTATCTTGATATCATCGCATGTTTTTAAAACGACAACCCATCCAACTTGGAATCTAGCTCGATGCTTTCACTTCTATGTTGGGATAAAACCTGCTACTGAAACGGTGATATAAATGACTACAGAATTTTGGCAAAAAATATGATAGATATGGTTAATGAATGTTACTATATTGTTGTATAAACAATAATGTCTCAATTTTAAAATCTCGATTGCGTATGTAATTCTTGTAAATAATTTATTATATATATAAAGCCGTGAATATATTATGTTTAATGAGAATCATTTTTCTTATAAAAATTGTTTATAAATTGTTATATATATTTTGTTTACTTGTTTATAAATTTGTTAATAATTGTATTGAATATGCGAAATATTTTTCTTATTTATGTTATAATTAATTAATTAATTAAAGAAAGATAGTAATTAATAATGTTATTTCATTATTTATTTATTAACAAAAGACTTAAAAATAACGATTAAATGACGAGATATTTATGACAATAATATATCGTGACAAATGTTACGTCTATAGAATATACACGCGCGATAAAAAGGCGTACGTATTATTTCCATACCCCTGAGTATAACCTGAGAATATATGCGTGGGATGGAAAAGAGTATGTACTGCTGCGTAAACCCTGAGAATATAAGCGCGAAGAAGAAAACCGAATGATATTGTTAGTGATGTTCTAGCGTGGATCTCAGTACATTACAAATAATCACAGTACAAGTAGTACGAAAACGGGATGATTCACAATATGTCGCGTGCTGTTGGGTATAAATACTAAATTTAGATGGGCAATCTTAATATCTTCGGAAATACATGTAACATACCTATTTTTATTTACGAGAATGTTTCCTGCGCTGTTTTTTTTTTATAATTGTTATTTCTTCACTATTTGTCATTTCAATTTTTTCTTCTTCTGATCATGCAACATCTTAATATTTGCGTGTATTTAGTTATTCTCTGAGAATAAGTGTACATTTCTTGCACTAATTCAGGAAATTCAGGAATAAAAGCAAACCTTGCTTAACCTTGTGCCGTTTTCCCCAGGCTGGAGAAAATCACAACACCTGTCTCACACACGACATGCACGCGCACGAACACACTACGCACGCGCGCGCCCACACACACACACACACACACACACACACACACACACACACTGTGTAATAAGATTATGTGAATAAGATTGACAAGTATAAATTACGACACGAGCTTTACTAATGAAGACGACAAAAGCGATAGACAACAACAAGAGCATTGAATTTTACGACAGGAACACGATTTACTTTCTATGAGCAGAAATCATGGTCTAACTAAGAATTTTTGTAATGAGAGCTTTGCGAGAAGCTTGTAGGATCATCTGATGGATTTCGTCCTATAAAGTACTGATATATGAATCATGTGAACCAATCGATAGGTTACGCATATATTTCCATCTATTGCGAAACACGCCCTTGAAGGGTGGCTGATAAGCATAATTACTTCCGCGTAGTAGCTATCAGGCTACCTGTCGATCAGATGATTTAGGGTAATCGATCGTCGCGAATCATTACACGCACTTCGCGTGTTCCGCGTCACGCAGGCGTGATTTATTCAGAGCAATTTTGAACAAATTACGTTATTTACCTAAAATAACAATATATGCTCACCAAAAAATAGTTTTACATTTGTAACCTGAAAATATGTATTAAACCTGAAAAATACTCACTTCTGCAGACAGTATCGAATATTACCTTCGAAGATAAAAATGTATTTCGACAGAGTTGCAACATTTCTTGTTTCATGATAAGCTGCCTTACTTTCCATTATACCTTAATATGATTATGATCTTGGACTAATTGTATTTTGCCATCCTTATCAACTTTAAAGGCGTAATCACACTACAGATTTGCCGTTACGGTTGCCGATTGATTGACTATTTCAGTCAATTACATTGATCGTAATCAGAGCATTATAATTGGCTGAAATAGAATCATCAACCGGCAACCGTAATTAGCAACCTGTAGTGTGATTATGCCTTAAAAGTGTCAGAATATTGTATTAATCGACGTGTATTACATCGTAGAATATTTGTATTACGAATTATTCAAATGCAATTGGCCAATTTTCTTTCCATTTGAGATCTCGGATCAATTTTTAATATGGACACAAGGCTTAAGAAAATAAGTCAGAGTTCTATTTTTAATGAAGAAATGAGGATTATGATTGATTCATTTTCTTATTTGTTATGCATTATGCCCTGTAAACAAAAAATAATTAAATTGATTAAAATTTAATTCGTTTGAATTCATTGAATGCGCACTTTAAATTCATTTAAATTTATTTAAAATTTTCCATTTTCATGGAAAATTTTTTTAGATTGGATTGAAAATTGGATTATATTGATGACGAATTTTGTTTTATCGAAACCCAACTAAAATATTCGGCAATGAGCCAGAACAATCTTTCGCCAAGATACTGTTGCACTGATGTATAAGGCATTAGAAATGCTTACACTTAGATTACCGATAAATCGAAGGAGATGAGAAAAGAAAATCAGGGAAGGAGAAACAGAGTGGCGAAATAAATGTCAACTTTCCAAAAAAATCAAAGGTTTGCAACAAGTTAGAAAGGCGAAATGCAATGCACAGATCGAAGGTACTACAGAAGAAGAAAAATTAATATCCGCGCAAAGATCGATACGAGAGCATACACGAGCGTCCGACTGGGGCTTTGCCTACGCGACGAGTGCTCGAGACCTGCTCACCGAATGAGACCGTGCTGAGATGCGGGAGGAATAAAAAAAAGTAAGGCACGTAGGCCAGTAGGTATACTAGGCGGGTTCTAACTCAGAAGCGTTAAGGGGAGTGCGGTGCAGGGGGAACGGAGGGCGCGGGGAAGAGGAGGGGAAATCAGAGGCGGCGATCTTTTGAACTGAGCCGTGGGGGAAGGGGGGGTAGATAAGATAGTAAGATTCGGTGAAGGGGATATAAACAAGTGAATAAAAAGTAGATAAACAAATAGGATAAGGCGAGATAAACAAATAGGATAAGATAGCAAAACGATATAAACAAAATAGATAAACGGGCGGCGAAGATGATATAAAAAAATTGCGTGTGGACAGGGCGCGTGGACATGACGTCAGGGGGCCTGCCGCGTCCATCGCCGCGGCTTCGCCTACGCAGCCTTCCGCCGCCGCCGCCTGCCGTCGCCCGATGCCATGTTCTTTCTCTATACTTACCATTTATGCGTTTCTCTCCCTTCCTCCAGACTCTTTTTCATATCCGTAATGATTTTTTACTTTTTTGAATTACATGTTTATATATGTGTTTATATGTATTGTAAAAAGAAGATTTTTTTACAGAAGAGTATAAAAATATGTTTTAGCAATTTGTGTTTTGGATGGTGGAAAAAAGAATAAAAAAACATAATTCGTATATCATATTTATTTATGGTTATCTGACCACCAATTAAATAATTTGAAACATTTTGTAATGCGCAATTAGTATAGTGATATCCGCATCGCATAGTATTATCAGCGTCCAGATTGTTTAGAGAATCTACGTCTTTGTAATCAGCATCCAGAGTTTCGATGCACACGCGCTCTCGCTCATCGTCCAGAAGCAAGTTCCACAGCCATTGTCGTTTTTCATGTCCTTTGACATATACGACAGCATCGCTGTCATCGTCGTCGTCGTCGTCGTCGTCGTCATCATCATCGTCGTCTTCTTCCGTTCCATGCACAGCCTTTGTAATCAAACTCTTAGCTTTGCTGTATGAAATCATTCCGTCGTCCCACCGCAGTCTATGGTGATGACGTATCATCCAGCGCGAGACTTGTCGGCACTTGCGAGGAAATGCCATGGTATAGGGCTTAAAATGTAGTGAGAAAGAACAACCGTTTTTTGAGAGCGGGACCATCATCTCTCTGGAGCAACGGTCGGGATTCGAAAGAATACATGTGTGCAGTATATTGTATATATATATATGTGTCATTGTATTGTTGACGATATTCTAAATACGTTGTTTGCGATAAATATCATCACATGCCTCGGTAGTCGAAAGGATAAGATGCCTGCCCGGTAAGGTGAGCATCCAGGTTCGATTCCTGGCTGAGGTGGTATTTTTCGCAAAATAATTGCGAGTTTTCACGACTGGTTCGTGGTCGGGCTCCGCCGTGACGCACACCCTCCCTTCTTATTCGGGGGTTCGAGCCATGCTTGATGCAATCTCTTGTCGTGCTCCAGAGGATTATTTGTATATTTGCCAATGGCGTTGAGGGTGTCGCGCTGCAGTCCGACCTTGCATCCATCGAGAGAGTGGGACCATCATCTCTTGAATGCCACTCCTTTCATAAAATGAACAGACACCAGTCATAGCTCATTCTATAAGTATGCATAAAGTTATTATACGAAACAAAGGACCAAGTAGCTCTTATGGAGTAGTGAAGCAGATTCTACCGCTCCTACTTGCGAGATGGTGCACATAAGAAACGTCAGTCTCGACACGAAAGAGTGAAGTGCATTCGGGAGAGTGGGACCATCATCTCTCTGGAGTACCGGTCGTGGGGATTCGAAAGAATACATGTATGTGTGTATATTGTGGTGCATATATATATATGTGTCATTGTATTGTTGACGTGTTATTCTAAATACGTTGTTTGCGATAAATATCATCGCTGACGCCTCGGTAGTCGAAAGGATAAGATGCTCAGCCCGGTAAGCAGGAGATCCAGGCTCGATTCCTGGCTGAGGTGGTATTTTTTCGCAAAATAATTGCGAGTTTTCACGACTGGGTTCGTGGTCGGGCCCGCCGTGACGCAACCCTCCCTTCTTATTTGGGACTCTCAAACTCTTTACGACAAATTCTCCTCCAATGAGGGAGGAGAATTAAACCTTGCAGGTTTACGAACGTTGGCGCGACCATGACGAGCAATTTTTCGAGACTGCGGTCGATTTTGATGTATCGTAGATTTTATTGTCTCTCTCTCTCTCTCTCTCTCTCTCTCTCTCTCTCTCTCTCTCATGTGCCAGCGATGCTCTTAGGTGATCTTGCGTACAACATTGGTCAACGGATTGTAGTGAACCACACGATCGTGTATAATGAACAGTACGCGGTGGTATTCATCGGTATGTTCTCCTTAGTCTCAAATTCCAATCTCACGTCCACGGTTGCGCTCATGACCGATTCGTTTTGTCGAGAACAATCGATGAATACGAATGGACCGTTATGTAGAAAAGATGACGGTGAGACTCGGCTCGAGATACTCGTATCTATAATAACCCTTGCAGAAACGCGCGTACGTTTCGTACAACACGGACCATCTGTTTTTGTCGAAATCAAGATTCATATCATCGTACGGATAACATTCCGAGTTCAGATAGAGTTTCACGTTGGTCAAGTTGCAGTCATCGAATCGGATCGTGTCCTCAGCCATGACATTTTTGCGACCTGCTTGCAGAGCGAAGATAACGAAGATATCGTAGTTTCTCGAGCTGAGTAGCGGTCTTGATGGCCCACGAATGCTTAGTTGTACGCTGTAATAGCGGAAACTCGTACAGATCCCACGAGCGAAAAGCCATGCTCAAGTATCGTCCGCTTTCCAAAGTGCGCAACATCGATAGTTTTTTTATCTCGCTCAATAACACGTGCGGCATTCGCCATTGAATAAGTCGACCACGGGATCCAACGCCGAATTTCCCATCAGGGGCAATTGTTGTCGTTACGGGATCGTATCAACTCGTGACGAGCATTGATTACCACGCGTCTGTAATCCTCGCAAAATCCCAACAGTGCGTAGAGAGGTACGCAAAAGTTAAAATATCCATCCGCGCTAGTATGCGCATCCCAATCGGCATTCCTCAGAATCACGCTTCTGTCAGATGACGTCGTTACATAGTGTTTGAGCGTGCTAGTTACGCCCACGTTTCTGTTACGATCAATCTCCACACCATCAAGCTCGTATCGAATCTCATCGAACAGGAACGCGACAAAATTATTTCCCAACACCACAGATCCCTCGATAACTCTGTTCTTCGTTACTTTTCCCTCGACATACAGAAAGCTTTCGTACGGCAATGTGTACAGATCCTGTTGCTGTATAGGTATTCTTATCTCATCGCTGTACCCGAACGTCGTATTGGCGAACGGGTTGTACGCATGAGTCTCAATCTTGACGATGCGATCGTCAAAGATTGGCTCGTCTTCGATGTTTAGGATATCGGTCATCTCAACAGTTGCGCACCGCGAATCCTAAAGCTTGTAAAAATTTAACGTTCGACGCGTTGAGTTTCTTCCTCTTCTTAACGCAGCCGGATGAGCGAGTATTGTCGATCGATGTTTTCTTTGTAAAAGATGCGTTATCTCTCTGCGTATACTTCGCTTCGTTCAACACGAGCATCTCAAATGTCACGCTCGCGTTATCGCTGTCGCCGTCGTACGTGCAATCTGACGGTAATCTCTTCTCCTCTGAAATCGAGCAATCGTCCGTTCTGGTCAACGATGTGTATCGTTAGCTCCGTAATGCTCCGTACGATGACTGGCAGGTAAATGATCTGCATCGGCCTTTCCGATATCTTATATCCTGGCGGCACGCTCGGCGAAAATTCGTGTATCGTGTGCACACTTTTGTCGTTGCTATACGCGCCCGTCACGTCGCACTCTACACGGATAATGTTAACATTCATTATGTTGATCGACACGTCCAATTCGTGCCATTTTCGCGGTTGCAGTGTACGCTTCGATGAGAAACCCAGCAGCGATCCAATGTTGTTCGGCTTGTTAAAGTTTATTCTGTAGACGCATTTAATCTCGCACATCGTGTTGTAATTTGCGCGGAGCACTATCGGGTATTCAATTTCGTCATCACCGTGCGTGCCATCGGGGCGCGTCGCGTCGCGTCGTTTCCGTAAAATCTCACGTCTCAAAAATTCATTTATAGCTTGCAATTCGTATGACCTCTCGGGAATTGTAATTTCTGTGTCGTCTTTGCCAAAATAAAATTTGTTGTTCGAAACGTTTACATTCGGTATCGTGTGATAAGTCTCCAAATGTGTTAGACCAAGTTCGTAGTCATCGTCGCTTAAATCTATGGCTGGAGAGTAGTTTGCCGCGAAAACGCTGCTCTTCCCGCTCAGCATAAGCGTCAGCGACATGATGGAAAAAGCGTTCGACGAATACTGAGACGTCGCGACATTTTGTCGGACGTCTTTTTAAATTCACGCGCGTCGACCGTTTTGGAGAAGAAACCACAAGCACAGCTGTCCGCAGACGTTCTGATCGTACGTCTGATAGGACGTTCGATTGTACTCTATCGTAGCATCGTCTCCGAAATATCGTATCAGTTCCTCGGGCGGTCGAAGATTACCAAAATTGTCAAAGTACACAACGCGATTGTTTCTCTTTGGGTACGCTACCCAATGAGTACCGGGACCCGTCGTATCGTCCAGATTTACGATATCGTTTTCGTTTCGACGCGCGCCGTTAATCGGTAACGTGTTACGCATGAAAACACCTCTGTAGTACGATACATACGTCTCGCTAGCTGATGCAATTATACGTTGGTGATTACGCCCGTAGATACTTTTATCGTCTTTTTGACATTTTTTTTTCTTTTTTCGCTGTTACTCCTCGTCCGCGTTTGTACGGAGCGAGATACAGTCCTCGTCCGTATTTGTACGGGGCGAGATATAGTCCCTGGCCGCGCGTTTCCATCGCGCGATTGTGACGTTGCAATTCCTCGAGCTGACGGCGCGCGACTTTCCTGTCGTTTACCGCTTTCGCCACGCTGGCCGCTCCGCCGATCAAAGATCCGAGCGCGCCCAACATTGGCAGAATCGGTAACACGCCGCCTCGTTTTGCCGTCGGAAGTATTCGTTTCTTTTTTTTGGCAGGCTTTTTCCTCGTCTTCGCCTTCATACCCATGCCGATCTTGGTCTTGGCTTTCATCGCTGTCCGGCTGCAGCGGCAGTTCTCTCGCCCAGAGTCGAATCTCTCGAGATGACGCGTCCTAGGGCTTTATCGGCGAGTACCTTGTCCGCCGCGTGTCTATCGCGAGATCGTTGCTTCGAGAATACGCAATGTCGTGTTCACGACACGCCGCGTCCAATGGATTTATGCCCGTTTCACCTCTGGCTAATCGTTTCTTTAGCCGAGTACCCGGACCTCAAAACTGATAGCCGGGAATATGTAACTCGAAAGGAAGAGCGTTTATCGATTGAGCAGACCTCCACCACAGCTTTTGTTCAACGTTGCTGCTGACATGCGCTACAATCCTTTATCTTCGGTGCAGGACCGTCTATGATCTCGATCCCACGATTGATTATAATGCTCGACGCAGCGACGATAGGTTTGAACCTCCAAATCCGCCTTTATATACTCCGGAAGCTTGTCCCACACGTGATATAATTACCGCACACGCGTAATAGTACGATATAGTACGATATACCTTCGGTATATATTGCAACTGCTCAGCGCTCAAATCCCGAATATCGGAAGGATGCGACAGCGCGAGATACATTTTTGCTACTGAGCGGTTCGTGGTTTCGCGCGCCTATAAATAGGCGTTCGAAGCCTAGATAACGCAGTGCGAACATGAAATTTGTACGGCAGCCGCTGACGATACGCGTCGCGAACTGTGACGAGAGAGCGCGAATGATGGGAGACATCGCGACGGAGCGCAAGCATGGTGAAATGTTACCGAGTACTATACGCGCCATCATTTGCGGGCCGTCGAATTGTGGTAAAACCAACGTTCTCATAAGCTTGCTCGAGAGTCCGCACGGTGTACGTTTCGAGAACGTGTACGTATACTCGAAATCGCTGCAACAACCGAAATATCGATACTTGGAAAATTTACTAACATCGATAGAAGAAATCGGCTACTTTACGTTCTCCAACAACAGTGACGTCATTCCACCGAGCGAGGCACGTCCCAATTCGATCTTCGTCTTCGACGACGTTGCGTGCGATAAGCAAGATGCTGTGAGAGAATACTTTTCGATGGGCCGCCACGAACGTCGATTGCTTCTATCTCTGTCAGACGTACGCGAGGATATCTAAACATCTGATACGCGACAATGCGAACTTGCTGATTCTGTTCAAACAGGATTGTACCAACTTGAAACATGTTTACAACGATCACGTGAATACCGATATGTCATATGATGAATTCTGTGCGTTATGCCGCGATTGTTGGCAGAGTACGGATTCCTAGTGATAGATAAGAACAGTCCGCTTATCAATGGACGATACAGAAAGGAATTTAATACGTTCGCGGTATCGTAACGTGGTTAATCGATGTCGATACGTCAACTGGGCAACATGGATAATCTCAAAGATCGCGAGACAATAGCGAAGCAGATTGCGAAAACGAGCGATTCGATTCGCAAAAAATATCGCGCTTTAAAAATTAGTAAAATAGCTGAAGATACAGCGTTGGAGAGACGCTTTGTCCCCATCGTCGAACCTCTAAAACAGATTGTTGAAAAAAACCGAGGAATCTCAATCGAATTCGATTGAAAAAGAAGCAAAGGATCCCGATATTAAGAAAAAACAAAAACGTGAAGACAGCGATGACGACAACGATAACGATATTACTACTACTGACAAGGATTCATATTGGACGGATGTTGGATGGTTGAAATTAACGCCGCAGTCTCGACGTACAACGAAAGAATTGAAAGCCGCGTCAGATTTACTCGTGTTCGAGTCTACACCGATACAACCATCGAAAGACCCACCGAAAGAACCACTGTTCCTGCAAAAGGAAGATGTTTTCGAAACAAAAGACGTCAGTGAACCGTCATTCGAAACAATCATCAAACGGACTCTGCAAACGCAATAAGATCGAGAGGCGTTGCATAATCAGCTGGGATCATTGGGGCAAAAGTACGTAAGCCCTCTCCTCGATGATAATGGAAAAAACGATACATTTGATCGCGTATACGGTGTTTATTTCGATAAATACAATGGTGCGATGCTTGGTGACAAGAAATTTGACGTTGACAAAAATGACTCCATAATCATAGACAATGTGAGATACAATGGTACACCAGGATTGTACGAATTGATCTTCAAGAGACTTCCCGATGACGCAGTTTTTATCGAGAATGACAAACAAACATATAAAAGTATATTGTTAACAACAAATGCTCATAGACGTGGTCACAGCGCCCATAATCCCATCAAGGGCAATAGGGGATTCAAGTATATTAACATCATCGCTCCGCTCGTATCTACATATGGAAGTAGCGGTAAAAAGGGTGCAGTGAGCAATGTACCAACCGCCAGTTAAACGACAACAAGATCGGTTACGTGCATTGAGATCCCAACGAGCTGGTGGATTGACTCTGATTGACGCTTCGCGCCGAGCTGGTAACAACGCTCACGACAACGAGATGTTGTCGATCATCGAGGAACTTCGCGAAGCAGGCATTATTATAAATTAATCGTGTATCGATGAAACGAACCAGTCGATTGACATCAGTGAGGAAAAACACAATTGTACAAAGCGTACTATATCGTATGTACACAGTAAATATCATCGAGATATAAGATCGTCAAAATCGTCCGATGGACGTGACAAAAAAAATGTTAATTCCGACAAACGACAACTCGTTGAGGAATTGCACGCTCCGGCGAGAAGAAATTTTCCACGAAGATGTGTCATAATTGGGATACGACGATCTGTGGCAGGCTGATATCGTCGAGATGCGCCCGTACTCGAGGTTCAACAGAGGCCATCACTACATACTCACAGTCATTGATGCGCTGAGCAAGCACGCCTGGGCCGTACCGCTCAAGAGCAAGGCCAGAAGCGAGACGGCTAACGCTATCGCTAAGATAATTCGAGAGAGCGGAAGATGTCTGAAAAACTTGCAAACGGATATGGGAAGGAGTTTTACAACGCCGATGTGCAGAAACTCTTGAAAAAACACAACGTTAATCATTATTCCACGTACACGTTGTTGAAGGCATCGATCGTCGAACGATTCAATCGCACTTAAGAACGACATGTGGAAGATGTTTACGCTCAACGGCACTTACAAGTGAGTCGAAGCGCTACCGCGTTTCGTGTCAGATTACAACGCGCGCAAGCATCGCACTATCGGCATGCGACCCGTTGACGTAACTCCCGCGATCGCCAAAAGACTCTTGGATACGGTATACAGCGCGATAAAGATCGCAGGTCCAGCAAAATTCAAAGTAAGCGAATCGGTACGCGTGAGCAATACAAGATAGTTTTCGAAAAAAGTTACACGCCAAATTGGACCACCGAGGTATTTAAGATCGTTAAAGTGCAGCGTATTAATCCTGTAACTTATCTGCTCGAGGATTATCGCGGAAAATCGGTCGCGGGCGCGTTCTACGAGCACGAATTTCATCGCGCGACTCATTGGACGTGTATCTCGTGGAGAAAGTACTACGCAGGAAGGGAGACAAGGTTTACGTCAAGTGGCTGGGATTCGATAGATCGCATAACTCACGGATAAACAAAAGCAGTGTGATTTAATTCATTTTTCTTATTTTTATAATGTATTAAAAAAATAAATATACACTGTGTACAATTATACAAAGAGTTTTTATTATTTTTTTCTTCCATTACATTTTTTTTAAACTATACATGTATGCAATTTACGAGAACACATGTAAAACTACATGTATTATAAACAATATATGTATTAAGCCGAGTATACATTAAATAAATCGAAGAGAGAATTAAAGCTAATTCCTCAGCAAGCAAGATCTTGGTTGCTATTATAAATTTTATATATAAAATAAATTTGAACAGCTAAATTTTATTGTAAAATTACATATAAAAACTACATACATCTATACTACATATATAACAGTATCGTTTAAAACTACAAGAATATGTTCATACATATGTACATAGATATAATACATAGGTACGTACATACATACATACGTGCATATATGCATACATATAAACTACATATACAAATATATAAAATATATGTACATTGTATAAACATGTATATATTACAATGGAATCCGCCAATGTCCCCACGGTAACGTCTCCGTCGAATCCGATGTATCGTTTGTCATCGTACGGACTCAGAGCGATTTTCGACTCGGACACCGTATATACTTGGATCTTATACACGACTGGCGACGAGTCATTTCGATCTCTTCTTTCAAGCACCGTGTATAATCGTCGAACGTTATTGTTCGCGTTACGACGTTATTCTTTCGCCTTTTTAATGTCTTTTCTGCCGTCCACCCTCACCGCGTACATCTTCGCTCTGAGTTCGACGAATTCTGTCATTATCACACCGTTATTCTCATCCTTCATTAGACCGGGTACTTTTTTATTCACGAGAGGCATCCCATACACGTTGTCCGGTGGATAATCGCTCGTATCGAATCTAGCGATATCGTCTCATCTCACGTTTCATCGTCTCGTACACATCGTCGCACTCGATGTGGTATACGAGACTGTCGGTGTACATTACTTTACATTTCTCGCGATACAACGGTGACATGTATTCGTGGTGAAATTTGTACAAGCAGATTTTCGATATGTCGAGTATACACATACCCACGTAAATCGGTTTGTCGAATTTCACCTCGAGTTTACGCAGTTCGACGGCGATTAAGTTTTCCGCAAAGACGCTGCGGCTATGAAAATTTGATTTCGCGATCATTGCTTCCGCGCCATACCGTCCGTCTCATTTGGTCAAAAGTTTAACGTCGACGTGATTGCGCACATTTTTTGTTTTACCGAATACGTTGTTCATCAATTTGTACAAATTTTTTTCGAAATTGTTTTTTGCACACGTTCTAAATTTCGTATTGAGTTCGATGTAATCGCGGAGCCAGGCGGATTGAGCAAATTGTAATACGCAGTGTATCTTTGTGATACGAAGACCGTAGCGCGTACATTGCTGCAGGTTGCGGTAGTGGATGACATACCGCTTCTTATCATATAGTGTCGCGAGAAGTTTATCCTGCCGCGTGCCGGGTGGTTTATCGCGCGTCGGGCAGAAAGGTAGGTCAGCGTGTTGATCGTGCAGATGATGATGCGGATACTCGAGATCAACCTCGAGAATATAACCCGTGGGCGAATCCGGAGCGATCGCGCTCGCGTCAAAGTTCTCAATGTCTTCCATCCATCGAAATTCGGCATAGGGCAGCGGTTGACACATCGCCCATCCGTACAGATTATTTACGTCAAAGTACATAAGGTATGACGACGGTTTCGACGGGTCGTACGAACGCATGTACTTGTTATTGGCCTGCGCGTATCTGTCGGAACATTGACTGAGACCGCCGCGTATACCGCGCTCGATAAACATAACGATGTTGGTGAGCAACTCAAATTTTACGCGCGTATGTTTCAACATGGCGTCCCATGTGAAACCTGGCAATGTGTAGTAATGCGCGGGATCGAGTCCATAACTCGCGACGCAACTTTCGCGGAAATTTTCGAAAACGTCGGCCAATAACAAGACATCTTGAGATATAGATTGCTGTATTCGCCGAGCGTTCGGATGGAGAACCGCTGCTAGACGTTCGCGGCGTGCGCGTAATCGTTCTCTGACACTGTGTCACCGGTCAACGAGCTATAGAACGATTCACGCGGTAAACGCGTCCTGCAGCTTGTCCGCGCGATCCACGTATTCGTAGGGAAAGACACCTTTACGCGTCAACAAATCCAAATTTTCATTTGATAACGCAGAAAATTCGGAACATAAAATTTTTAATTTTTCTTTTGTTAGAAAAGATACTAATTTATCAAGGCTGGTATTTAAAAATTTGTACGAATCGATGAACCGCAGGCGTACGCAATTTCGCGAATCTGATTTCTCGGCGATATCTTTAACGTGTTTTGTAAATAAAATATATTTTTCTTTTGTTATCGGCAGCACGTCGATCCTGCCTTCGAACGCCGTAGCTATTTCCATGATGATAAAGTGCACGTCATAATCGGATAAGTTGTGAAATACTATGGGAATGCAATATGAATCTTTATAATTTATATTACAATTTGAGTGTGCGGGACCACGGTAACGACCGGTAAGATGGCAATGATCGCGTACCCGCATGTCGTCCGACGCAAACCATTTCTCGCAAATGTGACAACGCGTCGCGCTACGATATGCCTCCCACTGCTCTCTCGACAACGTTTCCATGGAGACATTCGCGGATAACAGAATTTTTACTTGATGCGCCAAATTTTCGAGTTGCTGAACGAACCATGCAACGCAGTCTTCGCCGCGACGAAATCGATATACCGATAACGCGTCGTCGTACGAACATCGCACGTAGTATCCGATGCTAAATACCTCGTGCTGCTGATAGTGTACGATGCGTCTTCCTTCTGTTGGTTCCGTTCGCCGTACGCCGTAGTACGCACTCCAAGTCCGCGTAAATGATGAATGGAAGTCGTTCCTTATTGGTTCTTGAATTCGAGCCACTTGTCGTCCTCGCTCGGCAGTCGGATGGCGCAATTGTTTATTTTTTCGCAGTCCGTTGTATGTGACTGCAATTTTTCAGATGAACTGAAGTAATGTAGGCATCTGCAAACGAAAAATATGATTTTTTAATGAACTTTTAATAAATTTTATAAGAGAAATAATAAACTTTGTTAAAATACATACCGGTCGCAAAAGTATTTTTTGCATTTCTTCTTGTTTATTTGCGAGCTCACAAGACGGGACAGGTCTTTGATGCATGCAAATTGTCCTGCGTTGTCATCGCACGGATCCTGCACGTACAATAGATTTGCGTGTTTCTCCATCTTCCTTGATGTCAGCCGTATCGGGAAAATCTCCTTTCCTCCCTCGAAGCCGTAAACGTTAATGGAGATGTCATTGATTCGTTCAAATTTTTTTATTTGATCTAACGTCATCGGAAACGTAATGTCTTGCAAATTTAACACTGTCGTATAATGCGGATACGATAATTCCCGATTTGTATTCCTTTCAGCCGGTTGCAGAACCGCGACCACCGACCATGCAAAACATGCATTGTTATTGGATCACATTGATCACCGCTCGCTTTAACATAATTTCCCGCGGTAATTCGATATAACATCCCGCGTGCATGGGATTATATTTGTTCACGTTTACAGTCAAATCTAGAATTCGCGACAACGCCCATCTACTGTCGCGTTCTTGGAATTCTTTGAGCGACGCCAACGTGGGTTCGATAACGTATTGCTCGTACCACTCGTTCAAATTTGACACTCGAAAGAGTTCACTATTTTTAGTGTTTATACTTTTGTTCGCGCGTTTATCGCCCGTCACAAACTCGCCGTTAAATGCAGTGTTCACTTTCACACTATCGTGTCTTTGTAGAAGACATCTCGCACTCACTCGAGCACTACACCATCACCAGCATCTTCTAAAAATTGTCGCGACTCGATATAGTCCACATTGATCACCGCACCAATCAATATACGGCTTTCAAATGCCGTATCGATTTCTCGCCAAACGAGAGATCCATTGTCTCTACTAGTGCTCACGTACTCACCACCAACGTGCACGAAACGTCTTTCTAGTTGTACTTTTGCATCCGCGAGTCGCGCGATCCTCGCCACCAGATTGTCTATTTGCAACGGTGAGTCGAGGACGTTTAACACAGCTAAGTTCCTCGAGTTGTTCGACGCACTCGTCACATCGTTGCAACCACGCGAAACACTCCACCAAGGTAGCGACTTGGCTGCACTGCTCCAGCAGCTCGCGTTCCACTCGCCCTAAGTTTCCATATTGCGAAATCTTGATTCTTTTAATTGTTGTACTGTCTCATCAAAACAATTTTACATTTTTTTATTTTCTTTTTTTCTTTTCTCTATAGCTGTTTTAACTTGAAGCCAGTATATAAAGCGTTGTATTTCCGACATATTCGGAGATTGATGGGAATAGAACAACCATATATGATTATCCTCGCTTCTTGTAATTATTTCTGCTACTTTTTGCCGCGAGAAGGGTAGTAATATATTGTATGTGTGTCCTCTATAACGATAATATGTGCATGCCTCCAGAATTATTTCCGCTCTCTCAGAAGGAGCGAAGAAGCAGAGAGTCGAATTGTAGCGTCCCTTAACTCTTGGACGAGGAATCGGGAAATGGGGAGTTGGGGTATAGTGTCTCTTTATAAAATACACCGCCACGTTCACTGGTAGATGAGAGATTGAGTCCCATAACGGAGAACTTGTTAATTCTTCCAATGATCTTTCCATATTGTTTTATATATCACACTCTTCCACTGCACTTGCATATGACTCACAATGTTGTCTTTTTTCAATTTGTGCAAATTGGGCACATGTTGCATGGCATTATCACACAGACGGACTGTTGGCAATTGGAGCATAATCGGCTGTTTAGCGCATTGAGAGTATTTATCTCGTGCTTCCTAACGGCATACAATACTCCAATATCAGTGTCCGCCAGACGAACCATGCATTCGGCACATAGAGTTAGTGCATCACCCGTTGAATAATAAAATTGTATTGAACAATACTTTTTATTATTATTCAACGCAAGGAGTTCCGAACGGGTAACAATTTTTTCTGCATAATCCGTAAGGTCATCACTTTGATCACTTACGTAATTGCTATCGTCAGACAATACGTGCTCTTCGTCTTCAATATCAATGTCAATATTGTTAATATTGTCAATCTCCATTTCTTCTTCATTTTCAAACACTTTGTCCACTATATTTACAAAGTCTTCCTCATCCATATTAAACACATTTTCTATATTTAACACATTATCCATTTTCATCGTCAACTATTTTTTTCACACACATTAGACTTCCATTTACTGTGATCCTGCACACCCCATGACCCATTATATTATATATCATCGACAATTTCTTTGTCCTTTTATCTAAATAGGAACATCATCATAGGTCTCCCCCATTTGTTTATAGCAGCCGGAATATCGGCGCTTCTCTTAACACGCCGCGACACGTACACCGATTTCCACGAACAAAGCCATCATAGGTCTCCCCGATTCGCAATTTGTTTATAGCAGCCGGTATCGGCGCTTCTCTTAACACGCCGCGACACGTATCGATTTCTATGAAGAGCTATCTTTTGGGCTCTTCCTAGAAAAATTGTATCATTACCTTTTCTTTGAAACATGTTATCAATGCTTCTTTTAGCAGACAAGTTGCAACACGTTTGGTTGCAACGATGGTTGAAATTCCTAGCAAAAAGGGTAGAAGGGGAAGAGGATTAGGGGGGTTAACGCTCCACTGTGTCAAAAATTTATGCGGATGCGATCAGTTCTCCATCATTCATTTGTATGTACAAACGCAATATACTCCGCTCCTCCATCATTCGTTTATACGAACAACACGCAATGTATTCCGCCAAAGGAAGCAGCGCACCGTACGAAAAACAGACGAAGGAACGTAACGCGTAAGTTTCCATATTTTACTTTTTTCTTTTTTTAATATTATATATTTAATTTCTTTTACATTACACAGCATTTCGGTGGAGCGTCGTGCGGTGCGCCTACTGAGCAGACGTTACACTCTGACAGCCACGGGCTACAAATTTCTGGAAATTGGAATCAACATTGGTCCACCGAGCTACGTGGAGATCGCTCTGGAAGATTATCGGGGACAGGAAATACTTATACTGTCTCTCGAAATGTGAACAGGACTCTACGAGCAGCGATGGAATATCTACAAATTGCTGCGAAACGATTACAAAGATAATTTTATAAGCGTCGGACCGTTAACCGTCAGAGTTTACCAGATGAACAACGTTACACTCGTATATCTTGAATCTTTGAACGTACGCATAACGATGATCGAATCGACCCTGCGCCGTATGTTTGATCTGGACGGATGTGTCGATGTGATGTTCGATCGACTCGTCAGATTCGTCGACACGATTGATGCCAAATATACACGATTCTCCAACATCGCGTCTGTTGTAACAGATCCCGAGGAAGTGCCGAATGCGATACGCGATTGCGATACATTCGATAGACGTCAACTCGTCGATTGCGAGTTGTTAGCTTTAGTTTTTAGTGTGTAAGAAAAAATGTGAAAAAAAGTTTTCACGTTTAAATGAAAATGTATTTAATTTGTTTAAAAATATAAACATATCTAATATGCAAAAATATGTATTTCTTTCATTTCTTTCTTCTCACTATAAAATAATTAAAAAAAAAATAAGATTCGTAAAAAAATAAGAGATACTCGCAACGGGGTGAAAGAAAGAGATAGAAGATGGTAGGTATAGAGAGGTATAGAGAAAGAACATGGCATGGTGGTAGGTATAGAGAGAAAACGGTCTGGAGGAAGGGAGAGACGCATAAATGATAAGTATAGAGAAAGGACATGGCATCGGGCGGCGGCGGCTGCGGCGAGCGAAGCAGCGGCGATGGACGCGGCGAGCCCCCCCCCTGACGTTATGTCCACGCGCCCTGTCCACACGCAATTTTTTTATATCATCTTCGCCGCCCGTTTATCCATTTTGTTTATATCGCCTTGCTATCTTATCGTATTTGTTTATCTCGCCTTGCTATCTTATCTTATTTGTTTATCTACTTTTTTATTCACTTGTTTATATCCCCTTCACCGAATCCTACTATCTTATCTACCTCCTCGCCCCCCACGGCTCAGTTCAAAGGATCGCCGCCTCTGACTTTTCCCTCCCCTCTTCCCTGCGCCCTCCGTCCCCCCCCGCACACCCGCACCCCCCTCAACGCTTCTGAGTTAGAACCCGCCTAGTATACCTACTTAGGTCAAATTCCAAAATCGTTTTTATGCATACGGTCATTACATGAGCGCGTGAATGCTGCGAATCCAGCCTCAGCCGAGCGCCCGAAACGCTATCGAGACGAGCGCTATCGAGACGAGCTTCCAATCCGCGTCCGGCAATAGTGCGCATGCGAACAGATTAGTTGGATTGAAAAAAATTGCATTTGTTACCGAGAAATTTGAATTGAGCAGTATTTCATGATCCACTTTTTAAAACTGAACTTATTTCTAAAAGTCATAGAAAGTGTGATTTATTCAATTTCTATAAATAGATACAAAAGCATTGAAATAAATTCAAATTTTTCAGTACGCATTCGCGATCATTGAAATGAATTTTTTTCAATCCATTTTAATCCATTTTCTTTTACTGGAGCATTATGCAGAAGTCTATGTTCAGCATTCTATTCTATAACGTCGTAACGTAAGACTGGCATCACATAGTGCGAAAATCCATAGCGAATCGGAACCAATCACATCGAAAGAACGAAAGGATGGACGAGTTTTTTTTTATTCTTCCATTATAATTGATTCGCACGTTCCGTTCCGCTGTAGATTTCCGCGTCACGGGACGCTAGCCTAAAGGCCGTATCAGATTACGAATTGCCGGTTACGGTTGTCGGTTGACGATTCTATTTTAGCCAATTACAATGTAGATCCTGGTTACGATCAATATGATTGGTAATATTAGAATCGTCAATCGGCAACTATAATCGGCAACCATAACCGGCAACCCACAGTCTGAAACGGTTTTAAGATTGTCAGACCATAGTTTTATTGAATATAACGATACAATTGGATTTTGCACCGGAAACGAGCCGTTACTAGAGCCCTAAATAATCAGAAAGGCGTCATTGAACATCCTGCTCTGATTGGCTGATTAATCACATATAATCACAGTGCGATGTTGTTTCCTTTAATGAACAAACATTGTACAAACTTTTTAATGTAAAATTGTGTAGAAAATTTAATGCAATTTATAATTTAATACACAAAGTAAGCTAAATAATAATAAAGCTACTACTATGGGATAAGCATTCCTATTTATGTGAATTTGTATGATTTCGTAACGAACATATCTAACTTAACCTATTCTTGAAAGTTATATATTGGAAACAATATGATGGCTATCCATATCGCAATAATAATTTGTGACTGGATATACTGTCATATCAATATAGCTGCCATGTTGTTTCCAATATGCATGTGAAATAACACCTCTCTGATTATCTATGGTTATCTATTATCTATATTATCTATTATCTATGGTTCTAGCTTTCTCTTAGAGCCATGGCACATAAAAAACTTAACAATAAGCAAATCAGCTAATCACAATCGAGAACGTAAGGCAGTAGCAAATCCACAACGTTGATTTCCTTAGGCTTG
>JAECZD010000130.1:0-47148 GCA_024349325.1 Pogonomyrmex californicus | reverse complement strand
TATGTGGAAAGAAGATGGGAAAAACTATGTGGGAAAAACTATGTGGAAAGAAGATGGGAAAAACTATGTGGAGAAGATGGGAAAAAACTATGGGAAAAACTATGTGGGAAAAACTATGTGGGAAAAAACTATGGGAAAAACTATGTGGGAAAAACTATGTGGAAAGAAGATGGGAAAAACTATGTGGGAAAAACTATGGGAAAAACTATGTGAAAAACTATGTGGGAAAAACTATGTGGAAAGAAGATGGGAAAAACTATGTGGGAAAACTATGTGGAAAAAAAAAAGATGGGAAAAACTATGTGGGAAAACTATGTGGAAAGAAGATGGGAAAAACTATGTGGAGAGAAGATGGGGAAAACTATGGGAAAAACTATGTGGAAAGAAGATGGGAAAAACTATGTGGGAAAAACTATGTGGAAAGAAGATGGGAAAACTATGTGGGAAAAACTATGTGGAAAGAAGATGGGAAAAACTATGTGGGAAAACTATGTGGGAAAAACTATGTGGAGAAGATGGAAAAAACTGTGGGAAAAACTATGTGGAAAGAAGATGGGAAAACTATGTGGAGAGAAGATGGGAAAAACTATGTGGGAAAAACTATGTGGGAAAAACTATGTGGGAAAAACTATGGGAAAAACTATGAAAGTTAGAAGATAAAAACTATGTGGGAAAAACTATGTGGAAAGAAGATAAAAAACTATGGAAAAACTATGTGGGAAAAACTATGTGGAAAGAAGATGGGAAAAACTATGGGAAAAACTATGTGGAAAGAAGATGGGAAAACTATGTGGGAAAAATTATGTGGAAAAAAGATGGGAAAACTATGGGAAAAAAAAAACTATGTGGAAAGAAGATGGGAAAAACTATGTGGGAAAAACTATGTGGAAAGAAGATGGGAAAAACTATGTGGGAAGAAGATGGGAAAAACTATGTGGGAAAACTATGTGGAAAGAAGATGGGAAAAACTATGTGGAAAGAAAAAATGGGAAAAACTATGTGGAAAAACTATGTGGAAAGAAGATGGGAAAACTATGTGGGAAAAACTATTTGAAAAAACATGGGAAAAACTATGTGGGAAAAACTATGTGGAAAAGAAAACTATGTGGAAAGTAAAGATGGGAAAAACTATGTGGGAAAACTATGTGGAAAGAAGATGGGAAAAACTATGTGGGAAAAACTATGTGGAAAAAAGATGGGAAAAACTATGTGGAAAAACTATGTGGAAAGAAGATGGGAAAACTATGTGGGAAAAACTATTGGAAAAAAGATGGGAAAAACTATGTGGGAAAAACTATGTGGAAAGAAGATGGGAAAAACTATGTGGGAAAACTATGTGGAAAAAAGATGGGAAAAAATATGTGGGAAAAACTATGTGGAAAGAAGATGGGAAAAACTATGTAAAACTATGTGGAAAAAACATGGGAAAAACTATGTGGGAAAAACTATGTGGGAAGAAGATGGGAAAAACTATGTGGGAAAAACTATGTGGAAAGAAGATGGGAAAACTATGTGGGAAAAACTATGTGGAAAAAACTATGTGGAAAGAAGATGGGAAACTATATGGGAAAAACTATGTGGAAAAAACATGGGAAAAACTATGTGGAAAAACTATGTGGGAAAACTATGTGGAAAAACTATGTGAAAAACTATGTGGGAAAAACTATGTGGAAAGAAGATGGGAAAAACTATGTGGAAAGAAGATGGGAAAAACTATGTGGAAAAATTATGGGAAAACTATGTGGGAAAAACTATGTGGAAAGAAGATGGGAAAAACTATATGGAGAGAAGATGGGAAAAACTATGTGGGAAAAATTATGTGGAAAGAAGATGGGAAAAACTATGTGGAGAAGATGGAAAAAACTATGTGGAAAGAAGATGGGAAAAACTATATGGGAAAAACTATGTGGGAAAAATTATGTGGAAAGAAGATGGGAAAAACTATGTGGAGAGAAGATGGGAAAAACTATGTGGGAAAAACTATGTGGGAAAACTATGTGGGAAAAACTATGTGGAAAGAAGATGGAAAAAATTGTGGAAAGAAGATGGGAAAAACTATGTGGGAAAAACTATGTGGAAAGAAGATGGGAAAAACTATGTGAGAGAAGATGGGAAAAACTATGTGGGAAAAACTATGTGGGAAAAACTATGTGGGAAAAACTATGGGAAAACTATGTGGAAAAACTATGTGGGAAAAACTATGTGGGGAAAACTATGTGGGAAAAATTATGTGGAAAGAAGATGGGAAAAACTATGTGGAAAGAAGATGGGAAAAACTATGTGGAGAAAAGATGTGGAAAAACTATGTGGGAAAAACTATGTGGGAAAAACTATGTGGGAAAGACTATGTGGGAAAAACTATGTGGGAAAAATATGTGGGAGAAGATGGGAAAACTATGTGGAAAGAAGATGGGAAAACTATGTGGGAAAAACTATGTGGGAAAAACTATGTGGGAAAAACTATGTGGGAAAAACTATGTGGGAAAAACTATGTGGAAAGAAGATGGGAAAAACTATGGGAGGGAAGATGGGAAAAACTATGTGGGAAAAACTATGTGGGAAAAATTATGTGGAAAGAAGATGGGAAAAACTATGTGGAGAGAAGATGGGAAAAACTATGTGGAGAGAAGATGGGAAAAACTATGTGGGAAAAACTATGTGGGAAAACTATGTGGGAAAAACTATGTGGGAAAAACTATGTGGAAAGAAGATGGGAAAAACTATGTGGAAAGAAGATGGGAAAACTATGGGAAAAACTATGTGGGAAAACTATGTGGAAAGAAGATGGGAAAAACTATGTGGAGAAGATGGAAAAACTATGTGGGAAAACTATGTGGGAAAAACTATGGGAAAAACTATGTGAAAGAAGATGGGAAAAACTATGTGAAACTGAAGATGGGAAAAACTATGTGGGAAGAAGATGGGAAAAACTATGTGGGAAAAATTATGTGGAAAGAAGATGGGAAAAACTATGTGGAGAGAAGATGGGAAAAACTATGTGGGAAAAATTATGTGGAAAGAAGATGGGAAAAACTATGTGGGAAGAAGATGGGAAAAACTATGTGGGAAAAACTATGTGGGAAAAACTATGTGGGAAAAATTATGTGGAAAGAAGATGGGAAAAACTATGTGGAAAGAAGATGGGAAAACTATGGAAAGAAGATGGGAAAACTATGGGGAAAACTATGTGGGAAAGAACTATGTGGAAAACTATGTGGGAAAAACTATGTGGAAAGAAGATGGGAAAAACTATGGAGAGAAGATGGGAAAACTATGTGGGAAAAACTATGGGAAAACTATGTGGGAAAAACTATGTGGGAAAAACTATGTGGGAAAAACTATGTGGAAAGAAGATGGGAAAAACTATGTGGAAAGAAGATGGGAAAAACTATGTGTGAAGAAGATGGGGAAAACTATGTGGGAAAAACTATGTGGGAAAAATTGTGGAAAGAAGATGGGAAAAACTATGTGGAAAGAAGATGGGAAAAACTATGTGGGAAAAACTATGGGGAAACTGTGGGAAAAACTATGTGGAAAAACTATGGAAAACTATGGGAAAAACTATGTGGGAAAAACTATGTGGGAAAAATTATGTGGAAAGAAGATGGGAAAAACTATGTGGAAAGAAGATGGGAAAAACTATGTGGAAAAAACTATGTGGAAAGAAGATGGGAAAAACTATGTGGAGAGAAGATGGGAAAAACTATGTGGGAAAAACTATGTGGGAAAAAACTATGGGAAAAACTATGTGGGAAAAATTGTGGAAAGAAGATGGGAAAAACTATGTGGAAAGAAGATGGGAAAAACTATGTGGAAGAAGATGGGAAAAACTATGTGGAAAAACTATGTGGGAAAAACTATGTGGGAAAAACTATGTGGGAAAAACTATGTGGGAAAAACTATGTGGAAAGAAGATGGGAAAAACTATGTGGAAAGAAGATGGGAAAAACTATGTGGGAAAAACTATGTGGGAAAAACTATGTGGAAAGAAGATGGGAAAAACTATGTGGAAAGAAGATGGGAAAAACTATGTGGGAAAAACTATGTGGGAAAAACTGTGGGAAAAACTATGTGGGAAAAACTATGTGGAAAGAAGATGGGAAAAACTATGTGGAGAGAAGATGGGATAAACTATGTGGGAAAAACTATGTGGGAAAAACTATGTGGAAAGAAGATGGGAAAAACTATGTGGAAAGAAGATGGGAAAACTATGTGGGAAAAACTATGTGGGAAAAACTATGTGGGAAAAATTATGTGGAAAGAAGATGGGAAAAACTATGTGGAAAGAAGATGGGAAAAACTATGTGGGAAAAACTATGTGGGAAAAACTATGTGGGAAAAATTATGTGGAAAGAAGATGGGAAAAAATATGTGAGAGAAGATGGAAAAAACTATGTGGGAAAAATTATGTGGAAAGAAGATGGGAAAAACTATGTGGAGAGAAGATGGGAAAAACTATGTGGGAAAAACTATGTGGGAAAAACTATGTGGGAAAAACTATGTGGGAAAAACTATGTGGGAAAAACTATGTGGAAAGAAGATGGGAAAAACTATGTGGAAAGAAGATGGGAAAACTATGGAAGAAGATGGGAAAACTATGTGGGAAAAACTATGTGGGAAAAACTATGGGAAAAACTATGTGGGAAAAACTATGGGAAAAACTATGTGGGAAAACTATGTGGGAAAAACTATGTGGAAAAACTATGTGGAAAGAAGATGGGAAAACTATGTGGAAAGAAGATGGGAAAAACTATGTGGGAAAAACTATGTGGAAAGAAGATGGGAAAAACTATGTGGAAAGAAGATGGGAAAACTATGTGGGAAAAACTATGTGGGAAAAACTATGTGGGAAAACTATGGGGAAAATTATGGAAAGAAGATGGGAAAAACTATGTGGAAAGAAGATGGGAAAAACTATGTGGAAAGAAGATGGGAAAAACTATGTGGGAAAACTATGTGGAAAAAAACTATGTGGAAAGACTATGGGAAAACTATGTGGGAAAACTATGTGGAAAGAAGATGGGAAAAACTATGTGGAAAGAAGATGGGAAAAACTATGTGGGAAAAACTATGTGGGAAAAACTATATGGGAAAAACTATGTGGGAAAAACTATGTGGGAAAAACTATGTGGGAAAAACTATATGGGAAAAACTATGTGGGAAAAACTATGTGGAAAGAAGATGGGAAAAACTATGTGGAAAGAAGATGGGAAAAACTATGTGGAAAGAAGATGGGAAAAACTATGTGGAGAGAAGATGGGGAAAAACTATGGGAAAAACTATGTGGGAAAAACTATGTGGAAAGAAGATGGGAAAACTATGTGGAAAGAAGATGGGAAAAACTATGTGGAGAGAAGATGGGAAAAACTATGTGGGAAAAACTATGTGGGAAAAACTATGTGGAAAAAAGATGGGAAAAACTATGTGGGAAAAACTATGTGGAAAGAAGATGGGAAAAACTATGTGGGAAAAACTATGTGGAAAGAAGATGGGAAAAACTATGTGGGAAAAATTATGTGGAAAGAAGATGGGAAAACTATGGGAAAAACTATGTGGAAAGAAGATGGGAAAAAATTATGGAGAGAAGATGGAAACTATGTGGAAAAAACTATGTGGGAAAAACTATGTGGGAAAAACTATGTGGGAAAAACTATGTGGGAAAAACTATGTGGAAAGAAGATGGGAAAAACTATGTGGGAAAAACTATGTGGGAAAAACTATGTGGAAAGAAGATGGGAAAACTATGTGGAAAGATGGGAAAAACTATGGGAAAAAACTATGAAAGATAAAAAAAATATGTGGGAAAAACTATGTGGAAAGAAGATGGGAAAAACTATGTGGAAAGAAGATGGGGAAAACTATGTGGGAAAAACTATGTGGAAAGAAGATGGGAAAAACTATGTGGGAAAAACTATGTGGAAAGAAGATGGGAAAACTATGTGGAAAAAATTATGGAAAGAAGATGGGAAAAACTATGTGGGAAAACTATGTGGGAAAACTATGTGGAGAAAAAGATGGAAAAAAATGTGGAAAAACTATGGAAAGAAGATGGGAAAACTATGGAGAAGAAGATGGGAAAAAACTGTGGGAAAAACTATGTGGGAAAAACTATGTGGGAAAAACTATGTGGGAAAAACTATGTGGAAAGAAGATGGGAAAAACTATGGGAAAAACTATGTGGAAAGAAGATAAAAAAATATGGGAAAAACTATGTGGGAAAACTATGGAAAGAAGATGGGAACTATGTGGGAAAACTATGTGGAAAGAAGATGGGAAAAACTATGTGGGAAAAATTATGTGGAAAGATGGGAAAACTATGTGGGAAAAACTATGTGGAAAGAAGATGGGAAAAACTATGTGGGAAAAACTATGTGGAAAGAAGATGGGAAAAACTATGTGGGAAGAAGATGGGAAAAACTATGTGGGAAAAACTATGTGGGAAGAAGATGGGAAAACTATGTGGAAAGAAGATGGGAAAAACTATGGGAAAAACTATGTGGAAAGAAGATGGGAAAAACTATGTGGGAAAAAGGAAAAAAGATGGGAAAAACTATGTGGGAAAAACTATGTGGAAAGAAGATGGGAAAACTATGTGGAAAGAAGATGGGAAAAACTATGTGGGAAAAACTATGTGGAAAGAAGATGGGAAAAACTATGTGGGAAAAACTATGTGGAAAAAAGATGGGAAAAACTATGTGGGAAAAACTATGTGGAAAGAAGATGGGAAAACTATGTGGGAAAAACTATGTGGAAAAGATGGGAAAAACTATGTGGGAAAAACTATGTGGAAAGAAGATGGGAAAAACTATGTGGGAAAAACTATGTGGAAAGAAGATGGGAAAACTATGTGGGAAAAACTATGTGGAAAGAAGATGGGAAAAACTATGTGGGAAAAACTATTTGAAAAAACATGGGAAAAACTATTTCAAAAACGTGGGAAAAACTATGTGGGAAAAACTATGTGGAAAGAAGATGGGAAAAACTATGTGGGAAAACTATGTGGGAAAAACTATGTGGAAAGAAGATGGGAAAAAACTATGGGAAAACTATGTGGAAAAAAGATGGGAAAAACTATGTGGGAAAAACTATGTGGGAAAAACTATGTGGGAAAAACTATGTGGGAAAAACTATGGGAAAAACTATGTGGAAAGAAGATGGGAAAAACTATGTGGAAAGAAGATGGGGAAAACTATGTGGGAAAAACTATGTGGGAAAAACTATGTGGGAAAAACTATGTGGAAAGAAGATGGGAAAAACTATGTGGAAAGAAGATGGGAAAAACTATGTGGGAAAAACTATGTGGAAAGAAGATGGGAAAAACTATGTGGAAAGAAGATGGGAAAAACTATGTGGAGAGAAGATGGGAAAAACTATGTGGGAAAAACTATGTGGGAAAAATTATGTGGAAAGAAGATGGGAAAAACTATGTGGAGAGAAGATGGGGAAAACTATGTGGGAAAAACTATGTGGGAAAAACTATGTGGGAAAAACTATATGGAAAGAAGATGGGAAAAACTATGTGGAAAGAAGATGGGAAAACTATCTAAGAAAAATTATGTGGAGAGAAGATGGAAAAAACTATGTGAGAGAAGATGGGAAAAAACTATGGGAAAACTATGTGGGAAAAACTATGTGGGAAAAACTATGTGGGAAAAACTATGTGGGAAAACTATGTGGGAAAAACTATGTGGGAAAAACTATGTGGGAAAAATTATGTGGAAAGAAGATGGGAAAAATTATGTGGAAAGAAGATGGGAAAAACTATGTGGAGAAAAGATGGGAAAAACTATGTGGGAAAAACTATGTGGGAAAAACTATGTGGGAAAAACTATGTGGGAAAAACTGTGGGAAAAATTATGTGGAAAGAAGATGGGAAAAACTATGTGGAAAGAAGATGGGAAAACTATGTGGGAAAAACTATGTGGGAAAAATATATGGGAAAAACTATGTGGGAAAAACTATGTGGGAAAAATTATGTGGAAAGAAGATGGGAAAACTATGTGGAGAGAAGATGGGAAAAACTATGTGGGAAAAACTATGTGGGAAAATTATGTGGAAAGAAGATGGGAAAAACTATGTGGAAAGAAGATGGGAAAAACTATGTGAAAGAAGAAAAACTATGTGGGAAAAACTATGGGAAAACTATGTGGAAAACTATGGGAAAAACTATGTGGAAAGAAGATGGGAAAAACTATGTTGAGAGAAGATGGGAAAAACTATGTGGGAAAAACTATGTGGGAAAAACTATGTGGAAAGAAGATGGGAAAAACTATGTGGAAAGAAGATGGGAAAAACTATGTGGGAAAAACTATGTGGGAAAAACTATGTGGGAAAAACTATGTGGAAAGAAGATGGGAAAAACTATGTGGAAAGAAGATGGGAAAAACTATGTGGGAAAAACTATGTGGAAAAAACTATGTGGGAAAAATTATGTGGAAAGAAGATGGGAAAAACTATGTGGAGAGAAGATGGGAAAAACTATGTGGGAAAAACTATGTGGAAAGAAGATGGGAAAAACTATGTGGAGAGAAGATGGGAAAACTATGTGGGAAAACTATGTGGGAAAAACTATGTGGGAAAAACTATGTGGAAAGAAGATGGGAAAAACTATGTGGAAAGAAGATGGGAAAAACTATGTGGAAAGAAGATGGGAAAAACTATGTGGAAAGAAGATGGGAAAAACTATGTGGGAAAAACTATGTGGGAAAAACTATGTGGGAAAAACTATGTGGGAAAAACTATGTGGAAAGAAGATGGGAAAACTATGTGGAGAGAAGATGGGAAAAACTATGTGGGAAAAACTATGTGGGAAAAACTATGTGGGAAAACTATGTGGGAAAAACTATGTGGGAAAAACTATGTGGAAAGAAGATGGGAAAAACTATGTGGAAAGAAGATGGGAAACTATGTGAGAGAAGATGGGAAAAACTATGTGGGAAAAACTATGTGGGAAAAATTATGTGGAAAGAAGATGGGAAAAACTATGTGGAAAGAAGATGGGAAAAACTATGTGGGAAAAACTATGTGGGAAAACTATGGGAAAAACTATGTGGGAAAAACTATGTGGAAAGAAGATGGGAAAAACTATGTGGAAAGAAGATGGGAAAAACTATGTGGAGAGAAGATGGGAAAAACTATGTGGGAAAAACTATGTGGGAAAAACTATATGGGAAAAACTATGTGGGAAAAACTATGTGGGAAAAACTATGTGGAAAGAAGATGGGAAAAACTATGTGGAAAGAAGATGGGAAAAACTATGTGGGAAAAACTATGGGAAAACTATATGGGAAAAACTATGTGGGAAAAACTATGTGGGAAAAACTATGTGGGAAAAACTATGTGGGAAAAACTATGTGGGAAAAATTATGTGGAAAGAAGATGGGAAAAACTATGTGGAAAGAAGATGGGAAAAACTATGTGGAAAGAAGATGGGAAAAACTATGTTGAGAGAAGATGGGAAAAACTATGTGGGAAAAACTATGTGGGAAAAACTATGTGGAAAGAAGATGGGAAAAACTATGTGGAAAGAAGATGGGAAAAACTATGTGGAGAGAAGATGGGAAAAACTATGTGGGGAAAACTATGTGGGAAAAATTATGTGGAAAGAAGATGGGAAAAACTATGTGGGAAAAACTATGTGGAAAGAAGATGGGAAAAACTATGTGGGAAAACTATGTGGAAAGAAGATGGGAAAAACTATGTGGGAAAAACTATGTGGAAAGAAGATGGGAAAAACTATGTGGAGAGAAGATGGGAAAACTATGTGAAAAACTATGTGGGGAAAACTATGTGGGAAAAACTATGTGGGAAAAACTATGTGGGAAAAACTATGTGGAAAGAAGATGGGAAAAACTATGTGGGAAAAACTATGTGGGAAAAACTATGTGAAAAGAAGATGGGAAAAACTATGTGGAAAGAAGATGGGAAAAACTATGTGGGAAAAACTATGTGGAAAAAAGATGGGAAAAACTATGTGGGAAAAACTATGTGGAAAGAAGATGGGAAAAACTATGTGGAGAAGATGGGAAAACTATGTGGGAAAAACTATGTGGAAAGAAGATGGGAAAAACTATGTGGGAAAAACTATGTGGAAAGAAGATGGGAAAAACTATGTGGGAAAAACTATGTGGAAAGAAGATGGGAAAAACTATGTGGGAAAACTATGTGGGAAAAACTATGTGGAAAGAAGATGGAAAAAACTGTGGGAAAACTATGTGGAAAGAAGATGGGAAAAACTATGTGGAGAGAAGATGGGAAAAACTATGTGGGAAAAACTGTGGGAAAAACTATGTGGGAAAAACTATGTGGGAAAAATTATGTGGAAAGAAGATGGGAAAAACTATGTGGGAAAACTATGTGGAAAGAAGATGGGAAAAACTATGTGGGAAAAACTATGTGGGAAAACTATGTGGAAAGAAGATGGGAAAAACTATGTGGGAAAAACTATGTGGAAAGAAGATGGGAAAAACTATGTGGGAAAAACTATGTGGAAAAAAGATGGGAAAAACTATGTGGGAAAAACTATGTGGAAAGAAGATGGGAAAACTATGTGGGAAAAACTATGTGGAAAGAAGATGGGAAAAACTATGTGGGAAGAAGATGGGAAAAACTATGTGGGAAAAACTATGTGGAAAGAAGATGGGAAAAACTATGTGGAAAGAAGATGGAAAAAACTATGTGGGAAAAACTATGTGGAAAGAAGATGGGAAAAACTATGTGGGAAAAACTATGTGGAAACAAGATGGGAAAAACTATGTGGGAAAAACTGTGGGAAGAAGATGGGAAAAACTATGTGGAAAGAAGATGGGAAAAACTATGTGGGAAAAACTATGTGGAAAGAAGATGGGAAAAACTATATGGGAAAAACTATGTGGAAAAAACTATGGGAAAAACTATGTGGGAAAAACTATGTGGAAAGAAGATGGGAAAAACTATATTGGAAAAAAGATGGGAAAAACTATGTGGGAAAACTATGTGGAAAGAAGATGGGAAAAACTATGTGGGAAAAACTATGTGGAAAAAAGATGGGAAAAACTATGTGGGAAAAACTATGTGGAAAGAAGATGGGAAAAACTATGTGGGAAAAACTATGTGGAAAAAAGATGGGAAAAACTATGTGGGAAAAACTATGTGGAAAGAAGATGGGAAAAACTATGTGGGAAAAACTATGTGGAAAGAAGATGGGAAAAACTATGTGGGAAAAACTATGTGGAAAAACTATGTGGAAAGAAGATGGGAAAAACTATGTGGGAAAAACTATGTGGAAAAAAGATGGGAAAAACTATGTGGGAAAAACTATGTGGGAAAACTATGTGGGAAAAACTATGTGGGAAAAACTATGTGGGAAAAACTATGTGGAAAGAAGATGGGAAAAACTATGTGGAAAGAAGATGGGAAAAACTATGTGGGAAAAACTATGGGAAAACTATGTGGAAAAAATGTGGAAAGAAGATGGGAAAAACTATGTGGAAAGAAGATGGGGAAAACTATGTGGGAAAAACTATGTGGAAAGAAGATGGGAAAAACTATGTGGAAAGAAGATGGGAAAAACTATGTGGAAAGAAGATGGGAAAACTATGTGGGAAAACTATGGGAAAAACTATGTGGAAAGAAGATGGGAAAAACTATGTGGAGAGAAGATGGGAAAACTATGGGAAAAACTATGGGAAAAACTATGTGGGAAAAACTATGTGGAAAGAAGATGGGAAAACTATGTGGAAAGAAGATGGAAAAACTATGTGGGAAAAACTATGTGGAAAGAAGATGGGAAAAACTATGTGGAAAGAAGATGGGAAAAACTATGTGGGAAAAACTATGTGGGAAAAACTATGTGGGAAAAACTATGTGGAAAAACTATGGGAAAACTATGTGGGAAAAACTATGTGGGAAAAACTATGTGGGAAAAACTATGTGGAAAGAAGATGGGAAAAACTATGTGGAAAGAAGATGGGAAAAACTATGTGGAGAAAAGATGGGAAAACTATGGGAAAACTATGTGGGAAAAACTATGTGGGAAAAACTAAAACTATGTGGGAAAAACTATGTGGAAAGAAGATGGGAAAACTATGTGGAAAGAAGATGGGAAAACTATGTGGGAAAACTATGTGGGAAAAACTATGTGGGAAAAACTATGTGGGAAAACTATGGGAAAAATTATGTGGAAAGAAGATGGGAAAAACTATGTGGAAAGAAGATGGGAAAAACTATGTGGGAAAAACTATGTGGGAAAAACTATGTGGAAAGAAGATGGGGAAAACTATGTGGAAAGAAGATGGGAAAAACTATGTGGAGAGAAGATGGGAAAAACTATGTGGGAAAAACTATGTGGGAAAACTATGTGGGAAAAACTATGTGGGAAAAACTATGTGGAAAGAAGATGGGAAAAACTATGTGGAGAGAAGATGGGAAAAACTATGTGGGAAAACTATGTGGGAAAAACTATGTGGAAAAAGATGGGAAAAACTATGGAAAGAAGATGGGAAAACTATGTGGGAAAACTATGTGGGAAAACTATGTGGGAAAAACTATGTGGAAAGAAGATGGGAAAACTATGTGGAAAGAAGATGGGAAAACTATGTGGGAAAACTATGTGGGAAAAACTATGTGGGAAAAACTATGTGGAAAGAAGATGGGAAAAACTATGTGGAAAGAAGATGGAAAAAACTATGTGGGAAAAATTATGTGGAAAGAAGATGGGAAAACTATGTGGAGAGAAGATGGGAAAAACTATGTGGGAAAAACTATGTGGGAAAAACTATGTGGGAAAACTATGTGGAAAGAAGATGGGAAAAACTATGTGGAAAGAAGATGGGAAAACTATGTGGAGAGAAGATGGGAAAACTATGTGGGAAAAACTATGTGGGAAAAACTATGGGAAAACTATGTGGGAAAAATTATGTGGAAAGAAGATGGGAAAAACTATGTGGAGAGAAGATGGGAAAAACTATGTGGGAAAACTATGTGGGAAAAACTATGTGGGAAAAAACTATGGGAAAAACTATGTGGGAAAAACTATGTGGAAAGAAGATGGGAAAAACTATGTGGAAAGAAGATGGGAAAAACTATGTGGAAAGAAGATGGGGAAAACTATGTGGGAAAAACTATGTGGGAAAAACTATGTGGGAAAAACTATGTGGAAAGAAGATGGGAAAAACTATGTGGAAAGAAGATGGGAAAAACTATGTGGGAAAAACTATGGGAAAAACTATGTGGGAAAAACTATGTGGAAAGAAGATGGGAAAACTATGTGGAAAGAAGATGGGAAAAACTATGTGGGAAAAACTATGTGGAAAGAAGATGGGAAAAACTATGTGGAAAGAAGATGGGAAAAACTATGTGGGAAAAACTATGTGGGAAAAACTATGTGGGAAAACTATGTGGGAAAAACTATGTGGGAAAAATTATGTGGAAAGAAGATGGGAAAACTATGTGGAAAGAAGATGGGAAAAACTATGTGGAAAGAAGATGGGAAAAACTATGTGGGAAAAACTATGTGGGAAAAACTATGTGGGAAAAACTATGTGGGAAAAACTATGTGGGAAAAACTATGGGGAAAACTATGTGGGAAAAACTATGTGGGAAAAACTATGTGGAAAGAAGATGGGAAAAACTATGTGGAAAGAAGATGGGAAAAACTATGTGGGAAAAACTATGTGGAAAGAAGATGGGAAAACTATGTGGAGAGAAGATGGGAAAAACTATGTGGGAAAAACTATGTGGGAAAAACTATGTGGGGAAAACTATGTGGGAAAAACTATGTGGAAAGAAGATGGGAAAAACTATGTGGAAAGAAGATGGGAAAAACTATGTGGAGAGAAGATGGGAAAACTATGTGGGAAAAACTATGTGGGAAAAACTATGTGGGAAAAACTATGTGGGAAAAACTATGTGGGAAAAATTATGTGGAAAGAAGATGGGAAAAACTATGTGGAAAGAAGATGGGAAAAACTATGTGGGAAAAACTATGTGGGAAAAACTATATGGGAAAAACTATATGGGAAAAACTATGTGGGAAAAACTATATGGGAAAAACTATGTGGGAAAAATTATGTGGAAAGAAGATGGGAAAAACTATGTGGAAAGAAGATGGGAAAACTATGTGGAAAGAAGATGGGAAAACTATGTGGAGAGAAGATGGGAAAACTATGTGGGAAAACTATGGGAAAAACTATGTGGAAAGAAGATGGGAAAAACTATGTGGAGAGAAGATGGGAAAAACTATGTGGAGAGAAGATGGGAAAAACTATGTGGAAAACTATGTGGGAAAAACTATGTGGGAAAAACTATGTGGGAAAAACTATGGGAAAATTATGTGGAAAGAAGATGGGAAAAACTATGGGAAAAACTATGTGGAAAGAAGATGGGAAAAACTATGTGGGAAAAATTATGTGGAGAGAAGATGGGAAAAACTATATGGGAAAAATTATGTGGAAAGAAGATGGGAAAAACTATGTGGAGAGAAGATGGGAAAAACTATGTGGGAAAAACTATGTGGGAAAAACTATATGGGAAAAACTATGTGGGAAAAACTATCTGGGAAAAATTATGTGGAAAGAAGATGGGAAAAACTATGTGGGAAAAACTATGTGGGAAAACTATGTGGAAAGAAGATGGGAAAAACTATGTGGAAAGAAGATGGGAAAAACTATGGGAAAAACTATGTGGAAAAAAGATGGAAAAACTATGTGGGAAAACTATGTGGAAAGAAGATGGGAAAAACTATGTGGAGAGAAGATGGGAAAAACTATGTGGGAAAAACTATGTGGAAAGAAGATGGGAAAAACTATGTGGGAAAAACTATGTGGAAAGAAGATGGGAAAAACTATATGGGAAAAACTATGTGGAAAGAAGATGGGAAAAACTATGTGGGAAAAACTATGTGGAAAGAAGATGGGAAAACTATGTGGGAAAAACTATGTGGAAAGAAGATGGGAAAAACTATGGAGAGAAGATGGGAAAAACTATGTGAAAAACTATGGGGAAAAACTATGTGGAAAAACTATGTGGAAAGGAAAACTATGTGGGAAAAACTATGTGGAAAGAAGATGGGAAAAACTATGTGGAAAAACTATGTGGAAAGAAGATGGGAAAACTATGTGGAAAGAAGATGGGAAAACTATGTGGGAAAACTATGTGGAAAGAAGATGGGAAAAAACTATGTGGGAAAACTATGTGGAAAGAAGATGGGAAAAACTATGTTGGATAAACTATGTGGAAAGAAGATAGGAAATACTATGTGGGAAAAACTATGAGGGAAGAAGATGGGAAAAACTATGTGGAAAGAAGATGGGAAAAACTATGTGGGGAAAACTATGTGGAAAGGAGATGGGAAAACTATGCGGGAAGAAGATGGGATAAACTATGTGGGAAAAACTATGTGGAAAGGAGATGTGAAAAACTATGTTGGATAAACTATGTGGAAAGAAGATGGGAAAAATTATGTGGAAAGAAGATTTGAAAAACTATATGGAAACTAGATGGGAAAAACTATGTGGTAACTGGAAGGGAAAACTATTTGGATCTAAAAGGTAAAAACTAAGTGGGAAGAAAATGGGAAGAACTATGTGCGAGTCGGATGGGAAAAACACTAAAGGTGCTAGATGGTAAAATATGTGAATACCGAATGGGAATAATTATGTGGATGCTAGATGGGAAAATTAGTTTGGGAATATGGGAAAGATTTGGGTTCTAGATGGGAAAGACTACGTAAGGACAGGACGGGAAAGCCTAGACAATTAGGTGTGGTGATATTAAAAAAAAAATCTATGTATGTGCTAGAGAGGAAACGCTAGATCAGACATTTCTATTGTTTTGGTATATTTTAAAAAGTGCAATTTGGAGAGAATCGTTTTCTTTTTTTTTTTTTTATCGTTCCACGCTTTGATGGGTGGGGATTATTGGAGGTTGTCGAAAAATGTTTTTCTGAGTTAGAATTTGTATAGGATTCTTTTTTTTTTTTTTGTGTGATTTGATTTATTCTCTAGTCTAGATATCATTTCTCGTTTATTATTAGTGCTTGTGATAACAAAAGTAAGTCTATTTTTATTACTGTGGTCGGTAGACTGGTTGGTTGGTTTGCAATCTCGACATATCTGTTTTCTTAAAACATTTCAGTATTGGAAAGTGGCAAGGTGTCGATTAACTGTGAAGTTGCCTTCTCAGATTTTTCGAAATTATGAGTGGGCAAACTGTCGATTAACTGGGTGGTACCGTTTTGTTGGATTTCATAACATTTTAACTTGACAAGCTGTCGATTGTTTTTGCCACATAGTTTTTCCCATGTTTTTTCAAATAGTTTTTCCCACATAGTTTTTCCCATCTTCTTTCCACATAGTTTTTCCCACATCGTTTTTCCCATCTTCTTTCCACATAGTTTTTCCCACATAGTTTTTTCCATGTTTTTTCAAATAGTTTTTCGCTGAAGCTGTGTTATGAATGATTTATTGTATTATTGTTACTACTCTTATCTCACATTCTGGTTTATGTAATTCCTATTTATATAGGGAACGAAACGAAAGCTATCCGGAAGAAGTTAACGAAATGTGTAATTTGATACTGTAGGGAGAAAAGAAAAAATAAATGGATTTGTCATGAAACGGACACGCGAACGAACTAGCGGAGTAGTTTTTAAATATAGAACCGAGACTGGCTAATATTTGTATAGAACAATATGCCATCGTCTTTTGCCTGTGGTAGATTGGAGAAACAATGAATTTCAGAGAACTTGGTGAAGAAGTTTTTTTTTTTTTTGATCTCTTTAGACAATTTTATTGTTTTTATTTATTTACCAATTGTTTTTTTTTTTTTTTTTTTTTTTGCTTGTAGGTTGAATTTCGAGTAACCTAAATGACTCGTCCTAACTAAATGTGTAAACAGTCAGGACGAGCAGGTTAGGTTAGGTTAGGTTAGGTTAGGTTAGGTTAGGTTAGGTTAGGTTAGGTTAGGTTAGGTTAGGTTAGGTTAGGTTAGGTTAGGTTAGGTTAGGTTAGGTTAGGTTAGGTTAGGTTAGGTTAGGTTAGGCCAGGGCCAGGCCAGGCCAGGTTGTACAGGCCAGGCCAGGCCAGGCCAGGCCAGGCCAGGCCAGGCCAGGCCAGGCCAGGCCAGGCCAGGCCAGGCCAGGCCAGGCCAGGCCAGGCCAGGCCAGGCCAGGCCAGGCCAGGCCAGGCCAGGCCAGGCCAGGCCAGGCCAGGCCAGGCCAGGCCAGGCCAGGCCAGGCCAGGCCAGGCCAGGCCAGGCCAGGCCAGGCCAGGCCAGGCCAGGCCAGGCCAGGCCAGGCCAGGCCAGGCCAGGCCAGGCCAGGCCAGGCCAGGCCAGGCCAGGCCAGGCCAGGCCAGGCCAGGCCAGGCCAGGCCAGGCCAGGCCAGGCCAGGCCAGGCCAGGCCAGGCCAGGCCAGGCCAGGCCAGGCCAGGCCAGGCCAGGCCAGGCCAGGCCAGGCCAGGCCAGGCCAGGCCAGGCCAGGCCAGGCCAGGCCAGGCCAGGCCAGGCCAGGCCAGGCCAGGCCAGGCCAGGCCAGGCCAGGCCAGGCCAGGCCAGGCCAGGCCAGGCCAGGCCAGGCCAGGCCAGGCCAGGCCAGGCCAGGCCAGGCCAGGCCAGGCCAGGCCAGGCCAGGCCAGGCCAGGCCAGGCCAGGCCAGGCCAGGCCAGGCCAGGCCAGGCCAGGCCAGGCCAGGCCAGGCCAGGCCAGGCCAGGCCAGGCCAGGCCAGGCCAGGCCAGGCCAGGCCAGGCCAGGCCAGGCCAGGCCAGGCCAGGCCAGGCCAGGCCAGGCCAGGCCAGGCCAGGCCAGGCCAGGCCAGGCCAGGCCAGGCCAGGCCAGGCCAGGCCAGGCCAGGCCAGGCCAGGCCAGGCCAGGCCAGGCCAGGCCAGGCCAGGCCAGGCCAGGCCAGGCCAGGCCAGGCCAGGCCAGGCCAGGCCAGGCCAGGCCAGGCCAGGCCAGGCCAGGCCAGGCCAGGCCAGGCCAGGCCAGGCCAGGCCAGGCCAGGCCAGGCCAGGCCAGGCCAGGCCAGGCCAGGCCAGGCCAGGCCAGGCCAGGCCAGGCCAGGCCAGGCCAGGCCAGGCCAGGCCAGGCCAGGCCAGGCCAGGCCAGGCCAGGCCAGGCCAGGCCAGGCCAGGCCAGGCCAGGCCAGGCCAGGCCAGGCCAGGCCAGGCCAGGCCAGGCCAGGCCAGGCCAGGCCAGGCCAGGCCAGGCCAGGCCAGGCCAGGCCAGGCCAGGCCAGGCCAGGCCAGGCCAGGCCAGGCCAGGCCAGGCCAGGCCAGGCCAGGCCAGGCCAGGCCAGGCCAGGCCAGGCCAGGCCAGGCCAGGCCAGGCCAGGCCAGGCCAGGCCAGGCCAGGCCAGGCCAGGCCAGGCCAGGCCAGGCCAGGCCAGGCCAGGCCAGGCCAGGCCAGGCCAGGCCAGGCCAGGCCAGGCCAGGCCAGGCCAGGCCAGGCCAGGCCAGGCCAGGCCAGGCCAGGCCAGGCCAGGCCAGGCCAGGCCAGGCCAGGCCAGGCCAGGCCAGGCCAGGCCAGGCCAGGCCAGGCCAGGCCAGGCCAGGCCAGGCCAGGCCAGGCCAGGCCAGGCCAGGCCAGGCCAGGCCAGGCCAGGCCAGGCCAGGCCAGGCCAGGCCAGGCCAGGCCAGGCCAGGCCAGGCCAGGCCAGGCCAGGCCAGGCCAGGCCAGGCCAGGCCAGGCCAGGCCAGGCCAGGCCAGGCCAGGCCAGGCCAGGCCAGGCCAGGCCAGGCCAGGCCAGGCCAGGCCAGGCCAGGCCAGGCCAGGCCAGGCCAGGCCAGGCCAGGCCAGGCCAGGCCAGGCCAGGCCAGGCCAGGCCAGGCCAGGCCAGGCCAGGCCAGGCCAGGCCAGGCCAGGCCAGGCCAGGCCAGGCCAGGCCAGGCCAGGCCAGGCCAGGCCAGGCCAGGCCAGGCCAGGCCAGGCCAGGCCAGGCCAGGCCAGGCCAGGCCAGGCCAGGCCAGGCCAGGCCAGGCCAGGCCAGGCCAGGCCAGGCCAGGCCAGGCCAGGCCAGGCCAGGCCAGGCCAGGCCAGGCCAGGCCAGGCCAGGCCAGGCCAGGCCAGGCCAGGCCAGGCCAGGCCAGGCCAGGCCAGGCCAGGCCAGGCCAGGCCAGGCCAGGCCAGGCCAGGCCAGGCCAGGCCAGGCCAGGCCAGGCCAGGCCAGGCCAGGCCAGGCCAGGCCAGGCCAGGCCAGGCCAGGCCAGGCCAGGCCAGGCCAGGCCAGGCCAGGCCAGGCCAGGCCAGGCCAGGCCAGGCCAGGCCAGGCCAGGCCAGGCCAGGCCAGGCCAGGCCAGGCCAGGCCAGGCCAGGCCAGGCCAGGCCAGGCCAGGCCAGGCCAGGCCAGGCCAGGCCAGGCCAGGCCAGGCCAGGCCAGGCCAGGCCAGGCCAGGCCAGGCCAGGCCAGGCCAGGCCAGGCCAGGCCAGGCCAGGCCAGGCCAGGCCAGGCCAGGCCAGGCCAGGCCAGGCCAGGCCAGGCCAGGCCAGGCCAGGCCAGGCCAGGCCAGGCCAGGCCAGGCCAGGCCAGGCCAGGCCAGGCCAGGCCAGGCCAGGCCAGGCCAGGCCAGGCCAGGCCAGGCCAGGCCAGGCCAGGCCAGGCCAGGCCAGGCCAGGCCAGGCCAGGCCAGGCCAGGCCAGGCCAGGCCAGGCCAGGCCAGGCCAGGCCAGGCCAGGCCAGGCCAGGCCAGGCCAGGCCAGGCCAGGCCAGGCCAGGCCAGGCCAGGCCAGGCCAGGCCAGGCCAGGCCAGGCCAGGCCAGGCCAGGCCAGGCCAGGCCAGGCCAGGCCAGGCCAGGCCAGGCCAGGCCAGGCCAGGCCAGGCCAGGCCAGGCCAGGCCAGGCCAGGCCAGGCCAGGCCAGGCCAGGCCAGGCCAGGCCAGGCCAGGCCAGGCCAGGCCAGGCCAGGCCAGGCCAGGCCAGGCCAGGCCAGGCCAGGCCAGGCCAGGCCAGGCCAGGCCAGGCCAGGCCAGGCCAGGCCAGGCCAGGCCAGGCCAGGCCAGGCCAGGCCAGGCCAGGCCAGGCCAGGCCAGGCCAGGCCAGGCCAGGCCAGGCCAGGCCAGGCCAGGCCAGGCCAGGCCAGGCCAGGCCAGGCCAGGCCAGGCCAGGCCAGGCCAGGCCAGGCCAGGCCAGGCCAGGCCAGGCCAGGCCAGGCCAGGCCAGGCCAGGCCAGGCCAGGCCAGGCCAGGCCAGGCCAGGCCAGGCCAGGCCAGGCCAGGCCAGGCCAGGCCAGGCCAGGCCAGGCCAGGCCAGGCCAGGCCAGGCCAGGCCAGGCCAGGCCAGGCCAGGCCAGGCCAGGCCAGGCCAGGCCAGGCCAGGCCAGGCCAGGCCAGGCCAGGCCAGGCCAGGCCAGGCCAGGCCAGGCCAGGCCAGGCCAGGCCAGGCCAGGCCAGGCCAGGCCAGGCCAGGCCAGGCCAGGCCAGGCCAGGCCAGGCCAGGCCAGGCCAGGCCAGGCCAGGCCAGGCCAGGCCAGGCCAGGCCAGGCCAGGCCAGGCCAGGCCAGGCCAGGCCAGGCCAGGCCAGGCCAGGCCAGGCCAGGCCAGGCCAGGCCAGGCCAGGCCAGGCCAGGCCAGGCCAGGCCAGGCCAGGCCAGGCCAGGCCAGGCCAGGCCAGGCCAGGCCAGGCCAGGCCAGGCCAGGCCAGGCCAGGCCAGGCCAGGCCAGGCCAGGCCAGGCCAGGCCAGGCCAGGCCAGGCCAGGCCAGGCCAGGCCAGGCCAGGCCAGGCCAGGCCAGGCCAGGCCAGGCCAGGCCAGGCCAGGCCAGGCCAGGCCAGGCCAGGCCAGGCCAGGCCAGGCCAGGCCAGGCCAGGCCAGGCCAGGCCAGGCCAGGCCAGGCCAGGCCAGGCCAGGCCAGGCCAGGCCAGGCCAGGCCAGGCCAGGCCAGGCCAGGCCAGGCCAGGCCAGGCCAGGCCAGGCCAGGCCAGGCCAGGCCAGGCCAGGCCAGGCCAGGCCAGGCCAGGCCAGGCCAGGCCAGGCCAGGCCAGGCCAGGCCAGGCCAGGCCAGGCCAGGCCAGGCCAGGCCAGGCCAGGCCAGGCCAGGCCAGGCCAGGCCAGGCCAGGCCAGGCCAGGCCAGGCCAGGCCAGGCCAGGCCAGGCCAGGCCAGGCCAGGCCAGGCCAGGCCAGGCCAGGCCAGGCCAGGCCAGGCCAGGCCAGGCCAGGCCAGGCCAGGCCAGGCCAGGCCAGGCCAGGCCAGGCCAGGCCAGGCCAGGCCAGGCCAGGCCAGGCCAGGCCAGGCCAGGCCAGGCCAGGCCAGGCCAGGCCAGGCCAGGCCAGGCCAGGCCAGGCCAGGCCAGGCCAGGCCAGGCCAGGCCAGGCCAGGCCAGGCCAGGCCAGGCCAGGCCAGGCCAGGCCAGGCCAGGCCAGGCCAGGCCAGGCCAGGCCAGGCCAGGCCAGGCCAGGCCAGGCCAGGCCAGGCCAGGCCAGGCCAGGCCAGGCCAGGCCAGGCCAGGCCAGGCCAGGCCAGGCCAGGCCAGGCCAGGCCAGGCCAGGCCAGGCCAGGCCAGGCCAGGCCAGGCCAGGCCAGGCCAGGCCAGGCCAGGCCAGGCCAGGCCAGGCCAGGCCAGGCCAGGCCAGGCCAGGCCAGGCCAGGCCAGGCCAGGCCAGGCCAGGCCAGGCCAGGCCAGGCCAGGCCAGGCCAGGCCAGGCCAGGCCAGGCCAGGCCAGGCCAGGCCAGGCCAGGCCAGGCCAGGCCAGGCCAGGCCAGGCCAGGCCAGGCCAGGCCAGGCCAGGCCAGGCCAGGCCAGGCCAGGCCAGGCCAGGCCAGGCCAGGCCAGGCCAGGCCAGGCCAGGCCAGGCCAGGCCAGGCCAGGCCAGGCCAGGCCAGGCCAGGCCAGGCCAGGCCAGGCCAGGCCAGGCCAGGCCAGGCCAGGCCAGGCCAGGCCAGGCCAGGCCAGGCCAGGCCAGGCCAGGCCAGGCCAGGCCAGGCCAGGCCAGGCCAGGCCAGGCCAGGCCAGGCCAGGCCAGGCCAGGCCAGGCCAGGCCAGGCCAGGCCAGGCCAGGCCAGGCCAGGCCAGGCCAGGCCAGGCCAGGCCAGGCCAGGCCAGGCCAGGCCAGGCCAGGCCAGGCCAGGCCAGGCCAGGCCAGGCCAGGCCAGGCCAGGCCAGGCCAGGCCAGGCCAGGCCAGGCCAGGCCAGGCCAGGCCAGGCCAGGCCAGGCCAGGCCAGGCCAGGCCAGGCCAGGCCAGGCCAGGCCAGGCCAGGCCAGGCCAGGCCAGGCCAGGCCAGGCCAGGCCAGGCCAGGCCAGGCCAGGCCAGGCCAGGCCAGGCCAGGCCAGGCCAGGCCAGGCCAGGCCAGGCCAGGCCAGGCCAGGCCAGGCCAGGCCAGGCCAGGCCAGGCCAGGCCAGGCCAGGCCAGGCCAGGCCAGGCCAGGCCAGGCCAGGCCAGGCCAGGCCAGGCCAGGCCAGGCCAGGCCAGGCCAGGCCAGGCCAGGCCAGGCCAGGCCAGGCCAGGCCAGGCCAGGCCAGGCCAGGCCAGGCCAGGCCAGGCCAGGCCAGGCCAGGCCAGGCCAGGCCAGGCCAGGCCAGGCCAGGCCAGGCCAGGCCAGGCCAGGCCAGGCCAGGCCAGGCCAGGCCAGGCCAGGCCAGGCCAGGCCAGGCCAGGCCAGGCCAGGCCAGGCCAGGCCAGGCCAGGCCAGGCCAGGCCAGGCCAGGCCAGGCCAGGCCAGGCCAGGCCAGGCCAGGCCAGGCCAGGCCAGGCCAGGCCAGGCCAGGCCAGGCCAGGCCAGGCCAGGCCAGGCCAGGCCAGGCCAGGCCAGGCCAGGCCAGGCCAGGCCAGGCCAGGCCAGGCCAGGCCAGGCCAGGCCAGGCCAGGCCAGGCCAGGCCAGGCCAGGCCAGGCCAGGCCAGGCCAGGCCAGGCCAGGCCAGGCCAGGCCAGGCCAGGCCAGGCCAGGCCAGGCCAGGCCAGGCCAGGCCAGGCCAGGCCAGGCCAGGCCAGGCCAGGCCAGGCCAGGCCAGGCCAGGCCAGGCCAGGCCAGGCCAGGCCAGGCCAGGCCAGGCCAGGCCAGGCCAGGCCAGGCCAGGCCAGGCCAGGCCAGGCCAGGCCAGGCCAGGCCAGGCCAGGCCAGGCCAGGCCAGGCCAGGCCAGGCCAGGCCAGGCCAGGCCAGGCCAGGCCAGGCCAGGCCAGGCCAGGCCAGGCCAGGCCAGGCCAGGCCAGGCCAGGCCAGGCCAGGCCAGGCCAGGCCAGGCCAGGCCAGGCCAGGCCAGGCCAGGCCAGGCCAGGCCAGGCCAGGCCAGGCCAGGCCAGGCCAGGCCAGGCCAGGCCAGGCCAGGCCAGGCCAGGCCAGGCCAGGCCAGGCCAGGCCAGGCCAGGCCAGGCCAGGCCAGGCCAGGCCAGGCCAGGCCAGGCCAGGCCAGGCCAGGCCAGGCCAGGCCAGGCCAGGCCAGGCCAGGCCAGGCCAGGCCAGGCCAGGCCAGGCCAGGCCAGGCCAGGCCAGGCCAGGCCAGGCCAGGCCAGGCCAGGCCAGGCCAGGCCAGGCCAGGCCAGGCCAGGCCAGGCCAGGCCAGGCCAGGCCAGGCCAGGCCAGGCCAGGCCAGGCCAGGCCAGGCCAGGCCAGGCCAGGCCAGGCCAGGCCAGGCCAGGCCAGGCCAGGCCAGGCCAGGCCAGGCCAGGCCAGGCCAGGCCAGGCCAGGCCAGGCCAGGCCAGGCCAGGCCAGGCCAGGCCAGGCCAGGCCAGGCCAGGCCAGGCCAGGCCAGGCCAGGCCAGGCCAGGCCAGGCCAGGCCAGGCCAGGCCAGGCCAGGCCAGGCCAGGCCAGGCCAGGCCAGGCCAGGCCAGGCCAGGCCAGGCCAGGCCAGGCCAGGCCAGGCCAGGCCAGGCCAGGCCAGGCCAGGCCAGGCCAGGCCAGGCCAGGCCAGGCCAGGCCAGGCCAGGCCAGGCCAGGCCAGGCCAGGCCAGGCCAGGCCAGGCCAGGCCAGGCCAGGCCAGGCCAGGCCAGGCCAGGCCAGGCCAGGCCAGGCCAGGCCAGGCCAGGCCAGGCCAGGCCAGGCCAGGCCAGGCCAGGCCAGGCCAGGCCAGGCCAGGCCAGGCCAGGCCAGGCCAGGCCAGGCCAGGCCAGGCCAGGCCAGGCCAGGCCAGGCCAGGCCAGGCCAGGCCAGGCCAGGCCAGGCCAGGCCAGGCCAGGCCAGGCCAGGCCAGGCCAGGCCAGGCCAGGCCAGGCCAGGCCAGGCCAGGCCAGGCCAGGCCAGGCCAGGCCAGGCCAGGCCAGGCCAGGCCAGGCCAGGCCAGGCCAGGCCAGGCCAGGCCAGGCCAGGCCAGGCCAGGCCAGGCCAGGCCAGGCCAGGCCAGGCCAGGCCAGGCCAGGCCAGGCCAGGCCAGGCCAGGCCAGGCCAGGCCAGGCCAGGCCAGGCCAGGCCAGGCCAGGCCAGGCCAGGCCAGGCCAGGCCAGGCCAGGCCAGGCCAGGCCAGGCCAGGCCAGGCCAGGCCAGGCCAGGCCAGGCCAGGCCAGGCCAGGCCAGGCCAGGCCAGGCCAGGCCAGGCCAGGCCAGGCCAGGCCAGGCCAGGCCAGGCCAGGCCAGGCCAGGCCAGGCCAGGCCAGGCCAGGCCAGGCCAGGCCAGGCCAGGCCAGGCCAGGCCAGGCCAGGCCAGGCCAGGCCAGGCCAGGCCAGGCCAGGCCAGGCCAGGCCAGGCCAGGCCAGGCCAGGCCAGGCCAGGCCAGGCCAGGCCAGGCCAGGCCAGGCCAGGCCAGGCCAGGCCAGGCCAGGCCAGGCCAGGCCAGGCCAGGCCAGGCCAGGCCAGGCCAGGCCAGGCCAGGCCAGGCCAGGCCAGGCCAGGCCAGGCCAGGCCAGGCCAGGCCAGGCCAGGCCAGGCCAGGCCAGGCCAGGCCAGGCCAGGCCAGGCCAGGCCAGGCCAGGCCAGGCCAGGCCAGGCCAGGCCAGGCCAGGCCAGGCCAGGCCAGGCCAGGCCAGGCCAGGCCAGGCCAGGCCAGGCCAGGCCAGGCCAGGCCAGGCCAGGCCAGGCCAGGCCAGGCCAGGCCAGGCCAGGCCAGGCCAGGCCAGGCCAGGCCAGGCCAGGCCAGGCCAGGCCAGGCCAGGCCAGGCCAGGCCAGGCCAGGCCAGGCCAGGCCAGGCCAGGCCAGGCCAGGCCAGGCCAGGCCAGGCCAGGCCAGGCCAGGCCAGGCCAGGCCAGGCCAGGCCAGGCCAGGCCAGGCCAGGCCAGGCCAGGCCAGGCCAGGCCAGGCCAGGCCAGGCCAGGCCAGGCCAGGCCAGGCCAGGCCAGGCCAGGCCAGGCCAGGCCAGGCCAGGCCAGGCCAGGCCAGGCCAGGCCAGGCCAGGCCAGGCCAGGCCAGGCCAGGCCAGGCCAGGCCAGGCCAGGCCAGGCCAGGCCAGGCCAGGCCAGGCCAGGCCAGGCCAGGCCAGGCCAGGCCAGGCCAGGCCAGGCCAGGCCAGGCCAGGCCAGGCCAGGCCAGGCCAGGCCAGGCCAGGCCAGGCCAGGCCAGGCCAGGCCAGGCCAGGCCAGGCCAGGCCAGGCCAGGCCAGGCCAGGCCAGGCCAGGCCAGGCCAGGCCAGGCCAGGCCAGGCCAGGCCAGGCCAGGCCAGGCCAGGCCAGGCCAGGCCAGGCCAGGCCAGGCCAGGCCAGGCCAGGCCAGGCCAGGCCAGGCCAGGCCAGGCCAGGCCAGGCCAGGCCAGGCCAGGCCAGGCCAGGCCAGGCCAGGCCAGGCCAGGCCAGGCCAGGCCAGGCCAGGCCAGGCCAGGCCAGGCCAGGCCAGGCCAGGCCAGGCCAGGCCAGGCCAGGCCAGGCCAGGCCAGGCCAGGCCAGGCCAGGCCAGGCCAGGCCAGGCCAGGCCAGGCCAGGCCAGGCCAGGCCAGGCCAGGCCAGGCCAGGCCAGGCCAGGCCAGGCCAGGCCAGGCCAGGCCAGGCCAGGCCAGGCCAGGCCAGGCCAGGCCAGGCCAGGCCAGGCCAGGCCAGGCCAGGCCAGGCCAGGCCAGGCCAGGCCAGGCCAGGCCAGGCCAGGCCAGGCCAGGCCAGGCCAGGCCAGGCCAGGCCAGGCCAGGCCAGGCCAGGCCAGGCCAGGCCAGGCCAGGCCAGGCCAGGCCAGGCCAGGCCAGGCCAGGCCAGGCCAGGCCAGGCCAGGCCAGGCCAGGCCAGGCCAGGCCAGGCCAGGCCAGGCCAGGCCAGGCCAGGCCAGGCCAGGCCAGGCCAGGCCAGGCCAGGCCAGGCCAGGCCAGGCCAGGCCAGGCCAGGCCAGGCCAGGCCAGGCCAGGCCAGGCCAGGCCAGGCCAGGCCAGGCCAGGCCAGGCCAGGCCAGGCCAGGCCAGGCCAGGCCAGGCCAGGCCAGGCCAGGCCAGGCCAGGCCAGGCCAGGCCAGGCCAGGCCAGGCCAGGCCAGGCCAGGCCAGGCCAGGCCAGGCCAGGCCAGGCCAGGCCAGGCCAGGCCAGGCCAGGCCAGGCCAGGCCAGGCCAGGCCAGGCCAGGCCAGGCCAGGCCAGGCCAGGCCAGGCCAGGCCAGGCCAGGCCAGGCCAGGCCAGGCCAGGCCAGGCCAGGCCAGGCCAGGCCAGGCCAGGCCAGGCCAGGCCAGGCCAGGCCAGGCCAGGCCAGGCCAGGCCAGGCCAGGCCAGGCCAGGCCAGGCCAGGCCAGGCCAGGCCAGGCCAGGCCAGGCCAGGCCAGGCCAGGCCAGGCCAGGCCAGGCCAGGCCAGGCCAGGCCAGGCCAGGCCAGGCCAGGCCAGGCCAGGCCAGGCCAGGCCAGGCCAGGCCAGGCCAGGCCAGGCCAGGCCAGGCCAGGCCAGGCCAGGCCAGGCCAGGCCAGGCCAGGCCAGGCCAGGCCAGGCCAGGCCAGGCCAGGCCAGGCCAGGCCAGGCCAGGCCAGGCCAGGCCAGGCCAGGCCAGGCCAGGCCAGGCCAGGCCAGGCCAGGCCAGGCCAGGCCAGGCCAGGCCAGGCCAGGCCAGGCCAGGCCAGGCCAGGCCAGGCCAGGCCAGGCCAGGCCAGGCCAGGCCAGGCCAGGCCAGGCCAGGCCAGGCCAGGCCAGGCCAGGCCAGGCCAGGCCAGGCCAGGCCAGGCCAGGCCAGGCCAGGCCAGGCCAGGCCAGGCCAGGCCAGGCCAGGCCAGGCCAGGCCAGGCCAGGCCAGGCCAGGCCAGGCCAGGCCAGGCCAGGCCAGGCCAGGCCAGGCCAGGCCAGGCCAGGCCAGGCCAGGCCAGGCCAGGCCAGGCCAGGCCAGGCCAGGCCAGGCCAGGCCAGGCCAGGCCAGGCCAGGCCAGGCCAGGCCAGGCCAGGCCAGGCCAGGCCAGGCCAGGCCAGGCCAGGCCAGGCCAGGCCAGGCCAGGCCAGGCCAGGCCAGGCCAGGCCAGGCCAGGCCAGGCCAGGCCAGGCCAGGCCAGGCCAGGCCAGGCCAGGCCAGGCCAGGCCAGGCCAGGCCAGGCCAGGCCAGGCCAGGCCAGGCCAGGCCAGGCCAGGCCAGGCCAGGCCAGGCCAGGCCAGGCCAGGCCAGGCCAGGCCAGGCCAGGCCAGGCCAGGCCAGGCCAGGCCAGGCCAGGCCAGGCCAGGCCAGGCCAGGCCAGGCCAGGCCAGGCCAGGCCAGGCCAGGCCAGGCCAGGCCAGGCCAGGCCAGGCCAGGCCAGGCCAGGCCAGGCCAGGCCAGGCCAGGCCAGGCCAGGCCAGGCCAGGCCAGGCCAGGCCAGGCCAGGCCAGGCCAGGCCAGGCCAGGCCAGGCCAGGCCAGGCCAGGCCAGGCCAGGCCAGGCCAGGCCAGGCCAGGCCAGGCCAGGCCAGGCCAGGCCAGGCCAGGCCAGGCCAGGCCAGGCCAGGCCAGGCCAGGCCAGGCCAGGCCAGGCCAGGCCAGGCCAGGCCAGGCCAGGCCAGGCCAGGCCAGGCCAGGCCAGGCCAGGCCAGGCCAGGCCAGGCCAGGCCAGGCCAGGCCAGGCCAGGCCAGGCCAGGCCAGGCCAGGCCAGGCCAGGCCAGGCCAGGCCAGGCCAGGCCAGGCCAGGCCAGGCCAGGCCAGGCCAGGCCAGGCCAGGCCAGGCCAGGCCAGGCCAGGCCAGGCCAGGCCAGGCCAGGCCAGGCCAGGCCAGGCCAGGCCAGGCCAGGCCAGGCCAGGCCAGGCCAGGCCAGGCCAGGCCAGGCCAGGCCAGGCCAGGCCAGGCCAGGCCAGGCCAGGCCAGGCCAGGCCAGGCCAGGCCAGGCCAGGCCAGGCCAGGCCAGGCCAGGCCAGGCCAGGCCAGGCCAGGCCAGGCCAGGCCAGGCCAGGCCAGGCCAGGCCAGGCCAGGCCAGGCCAGGCCAGGCCAGGCCAGGCCAGGCCAGGCCAGGCCAGGCCAGGCCAGGCCAGGCCAGGCCAGGCCAGGCCAGGCCAGGCCAGGCCAGGCCAGGCCAGGCCAGGCCAGGCCAGGCCAGGCCAGGCCAGGCCAGGCCAGGCCAGGCCAGGCCAGGCCAGGCCAGGCCAGGCCAGGCCAGGCCAGGCCAGGCCAGGCCAGGCCAGGCCAGGCCAGGCCAGGCCAGGCCAGGCCAGGCCAGGCCAGGCCAGGCCAGGCCAGGCCAGGCCAGGCCAGGCCAGGCCAGGCCAGGCCAGGCCAGGCCAGGCCAGGCCAGGCCAGGCCAGGCCAGGCCAGGCCAGGCCAGGCCAGGCCAGGCCAGGCCAGGCCAGGCCAGGCCAGGCCAGGCCAGGCCAGGCCAGGCCAGGCCAGGCCAGGCCAGGCCAGGCCAGGCCAGGCCAGGCCAGGCCAGGCCAGGCCAGGCCAGGCCAGGCCAGGCCAGGCCAGGCCAGGCCAGGCCAGGCCAGGCCAGGCCAGGCCAGGCCAGGCCAGGCCAGGCCAGGCCAGGCCAGGCCAGGCCAGGCCAGGCCAGGCCAGGCCAGGCCAGGCCAGGCCAGGCCAGGCCAGGCCAGGCCAGGCCAGGCCAGGCCAGGCCAGGCCAGGCCAGGGCCAGGCCAGGCCAGGCCAGGCCAGGCCAGGCCAGGCCAGGCCAGGCCAGGCCAGGCCAGGCCAGGCCAGGCCAGGCCAGGCCAGGCCAGGCCAGGCCAGGCCAGGCCAGGCCAGGCCAGGCCAGGCCAGGCCAGGCCAGGCCAGGCCAGGCCAGGCCAGGCCAGGCCAGGCCAGGCCAGGCCAGGCCAGGCCAGGCCAGGCCAGGCCAGGCCAGGCCAGGCCAGGCCAGGCCAGGCCAGGCCAGGCCAGGCCAGGCCAGGCCAGGCCAGGCCAGGCCAGGCCAGGCCAGGCCAGGCCAGGCCAGGCCAGGCCAGGCCAGGCCAGGCCAGGCCAGGCCAGGCCAGGCCAGGCCAGGCCAGGCCAGGCCAGGCCAGGCCAGGCCAGGCCAGGCCAGGCCAGGCCAGGCCAGGCCAGGCCAGGCCAGGCCAGGCCAGGCCAGGCCAGGCCAGGCCAGGCCAGGCCAGGCCAGGCCAGGCCAGGCCAGGCCAGGCCAGGCCAGGCCAGGCCAGGCCAGGCCAGGCCAGGCCAGGCCAGGCCAGGCCAGGCCAGGCCAGGCCAGGCCAGGCCAGGCCAGGCCAGGCCAGGCCAGGCCAGGCCAGGCCAGGCCAGGCCAGGCCAGGCCAGGCCAGGCCAGGCCAGGCCAGGCCAGGCCAGGCCAGGCCAGGCCAGGCCAGGCCAGGCCAGGCCAGGCCAGGCCAGGCCAGGCCAGGCCAGGCCAGGCCAGGCCAGGCCAGGCCAGGCCAGGCCAGGCCAGGCCAGGCCAGGCCAGGCCAGGCCAGGCCAGGCCAGGCCAGGCCAGGCCAGGCCAGGCCAGGCCAGGCCAGGCCAGGCCAGGCCAGGCCAGGCCAGGCCAGGCCAGGCCAGGCCAGGCCAGGCCAGGCCAGGCCAGGCCAGGCCAGGCCAGGCCAGGCCAGGCCAGGCCAGGCCAGGCCAGGCCAGGCCAGGCCAGGCCAGGCCAGGCCAGGCCAGGCCAGGCCAGGCCAGGCCAGGCCAGGCCAGGCCAGGCCAGGCCAGGCCAGGCCAGGCCAGGCCAGGCCAGGCCAGGCCAGGCCAGGCCAGGCCAGGCCAGGCCAGGCCAGGCCAGGCCAGGCCAGGCCAGGCCAGGCCAGGCCAGGCCAGGCCAGGCCAGGCCAGGCCAGGCCAGGCCAGGCCAGGCCAGGCCAGGCCAGGCCAGGCCAGGCCAGGCCAGGCCAGGCCAGGCCAGGCCAGGCCAGGCCAGGCCAGGCCAGGCCAGGCCAGGCCAGGCCAGGCCAGGCCAGGCCAGGCCAGGCCAGGCCAGGCCAGGCCAGGCCAGGCCAGGCCAGGCCAGGCCAGGCCAGGCCAGGCCAGGCCAGGCCAGGCCAGGCCAGGCCAGGCCAGGCCAGGCCAGGCCAGGCCAGGCCAGGCCAGGCCAGGCCAGGCCAGGCCAGGCCAGGCCAGGCCAGGCCAGGCCAGGCCAGGCCAGGCCAGGCCAGGCCAGGCCAGGCCAGGCCAGGCCAGGCCAGGCCAGGCCAGGCCAGGCCAGGCCAGGCCAGGCCAGGCCAGGCCAGGCCAGGCCAGGCCAGGCCAGGCCAGGCCAGGCCAGGCCAGGCCAGGCCAGGCCAGGCCAGGCCAGGCCAGGCCAGGCCAGGCCAGGCCAGGCCAGGCCAGGCCAGGCCAGGCCAGGCCAGGCCAGGCCAGGCCAGGCCAGGCCAGGCCAGGCCAGGCCAGGCCAGGCCAGGCCAGGCCAGGCCAGGCCAGGCCAGGCCAGGCCAGGCCAGGCCAGGCCAGGCCAGGCCAGGCCAGGCCAGGCCAGGCCAGGCCAGGCCAGGCCAGGCCAGGCCAGGCCAGGCCAGGCCAGGCCAGGCCAGGCCAGGCCAGGCCAGGCCAGGCCAGGCCAGGCCAGGCCAGGCCAGGCCAGGCCAGGCCAGGCCAGGCCAGGCCAGGCCAGGCCAGGCCAGGCCAGGCCAGGCCAGGCCAGGCCAGGCCAGGCCAGGCCAGGCCAGGCCAGGCCAGGCCAGGCCAGGCCAGGCCAGGCCAGGCCAGGCCAGGCCAGGCCAGGCCAGGCCAGGCCAGGCCAGGCCAGGCCAGGCCAGGCCAGGCCAGGCCAGGCCAGGCCAGGCCAGGCCAGGCCAGGCCAGGCCAGGCCAGGCCAGGCCAGGCCAGGCCAGGCCAGGCCAGGCCAGGCCAGGCCAGGCCAGGCCAGGCCAGGCCAGGCCAGGCCAGGCCAGGCCAGGCCAGGCCAGGCCAGGCCAGGCCAGGCCAGGCCAGGCCAGGCCAGGCCAGGCCAGGCCAGGCCAGGCCAGGCCAGGCCAGGCCAGGCCAGGCCAGGCCAGGCCAGGCCAGGCCAGGCCAGGCCAGGCCAGGCCAGGCCAGGCCAGGCCAGGCCAGGCCAGGCCAGGCCAGGCCAGGCCAGGCCAGGCCAGGCCAGGCCAGGCCAGGCCAGGCCAGGCCAGGCCAGGCCAGGCCAGGCCAGGCCAGGCCAGGCCAGGCCAGGCCAGGCCAGGCCAGGCCAGGCCAGGCCAGGCCAGGCCAGGCCAGGCCAGGCCAGGCCAGGCCAGGCCAGGCCAGGCCAGGCCAGGCCAGGCCAGGCCAGGCCAGGCCAGGCCAGGCCAGGCCAGGCCAGGCCAGGCCAGGCCAGGCCAGGCCAGGCCAGGCCAGGCCAGGCCAGGCCAGGCCAGGCCAGGCCAGGCCAGGCCAGGCCAGGCCAGGCCAGGCCAGGCCAGGCCAGGCCAGGCCAGGCCAGGCCAGGCCAGGCCAGGCCAGGCCAGGCCAGGCCAGGCCAGGCCAGGCCAGGCCAGGCCAGGCCAGGCCAGGCCAGGCCAGGCCAGGCCAGGCCAGGCCAGGCCAGGCCAGGCCAGGCCAGGCCAGGCCAGGCCAGGCCAGGCCAGGCCAGGCCAGGCCAGGCCAGGCCAGGCCAGGCCAGGCCAGGCCAGGCCAGGCCAGGCCAGGCCAGGCCAGGCCAGGCCAGGCCAGGCCAGGCCAGGCCAGGCCAGGCCAGGCCAGGCCAGGCCAGGCCAGGCCAGGCCAGGCCAGGCCAGGCCAGGCCAGGCCAGGCCAGGCCAGGCCAGGCCAGGCCAGGCCAGGCCAGGCCAGGCCAGGCCAGGCCAGGCCAGGCCAGGCCAGGCCAGGCCAGGCCAGGCCAGGCCAGGCCAGGCCAGGCCAGGCCAGGCCAGGCCAGGCCAGGCCAGGCCAGGCCAGGCCAGGCCAGGCCAGGCCAGGCCAGGCCAGGCCAGGCCAGGCCAGGCCAGGCCAGGCCAGGCCAGGCCAGGCCAGGCCAGGCCAGGCCAGGCCAGGCCAGGCCAGGCCAGGCCAGGCCAGGCCAGGCCAGGCCAGGCCAGGCCAGGCCAGGCCAGGCCAGGCCAGGCCAGGCCAGGCCAGGCCAGGCCAGGCCAGGCCAGGCCAGGCCAGGCCAGGCCAGGCCAGGCCAGGCCAGGCCAGGCCAGGCCAGGCCAGGCCAGGCCAGGCCAGGCCAGGCCAGGCCAGGCCAGGCCAGGCCAGGCCAGGCCAGGCCAGGCCAGGCCAGGCCAGGCCAGGCCAGGCCAGGCCAGGCCAGGCCAGGCCAGGCCAGGCCAGGCCAGGCCAGGCCAGGCCAGGCCAGGCCAGGCCAGGCCAGGCCAGGCCAGGCCAGGCCAGGCCAGGCCAGGCCAGGCCAGGCCAGGCCAGGCCAGGCCAGGCCAGGCCAGGCCAGGCCAGGCCAGGCCAGGCCAGGCCAGGCCAGGCCAGGCCAGGCCAGGCCAGGCCAGGCCAGGCCAGGCCAGGCCAGGCCAGGCCAGGCCAGGCCAGGCCAGGCCAGGCCAGGCCAGGCCAGGCCAGGCCAGGCCAGGCCAGGCCAGGCCAGGCCAGGCCAGGCCAGGCCAGGCCAGGCCAGGCCAGGCCAGGCCAGGCCAGGCCAGGCCAGGCCAGGCCAGGCCAGGCCAGGCCAGGCCAGGCCAGGCCAGGCCAGGCCAGGCCAGGCCAGGCCAGGCCAGGCCAGGCCAGGCCAGGCCAGGCCAGGCCAGGCCAGGCCAGGCCAGGCCAGGCCAGGCCAGGCCAGGCCAGGCCAGGCCAGGCCAGGCCAGGCCAGGCCAGGCCAGGCCAGGCCAGGCCAGGCCAGGCCAGGCCAGGCCAGGCCAGGCCAGGCCAGGCCAGGCCAGGCCAGGCCAGGCCAGGCCAGGCCAGGCCAGGCCAGGCCAGGCCAGGCCAGGCCAGGCCAGGCCAGGCCAGGCCAGGCCAGGCCAGGCCAGGCCAGGCCAGGCCAGGCCAGGCCAGGCCAGGCCAGGCCAGGCCAGGCCAGGCCAGGCCAGGCCAGGCCAGGCCAGGCCAGGCCAGGCCAGGCCAGGCCAGGCCAGGCCAGGCCAGGCCAGGCCAGGCCAGGCCAGGCCAGGCCAGGCCAGGCCAGGCCAGGCCAGGCCAGGCCAGGCCAGGCCAGGCCAGGCCAGGCCAGGCCAGGCCAGGCCAGGCCAGGCCAGGCCAGGCCAGGCCAGGCCAGGCCAGGCCAGGCCAGGCCAGGCCAGGCCAGGCCAGGCCAGGCCAGGCCAGGCCAGGCCAGGCCAGGCCAGGCCAGGCCAGGCCAGGCCAGGCCAGGCCAGGCCAGGCCAGGCCAGGCCAGGCCAGGCCAGGCCAGGCCAGGCCAGGCCAGGCCAGGCCAGGCCAGGCCAGGCCAGGCCAGGCCAGGCCAGGCCAGGCCAGGCCAGGCCAGGCCAGGCCAGGCCAGGCCAGGCCAGGCCAGGCCAGGCCAGGCCAGGCCAGGCCAGGCCAGGCCAGGCCAGGCCAGGCCAGGCCAGGCCAGGCCAGGCCAGGCCAGGCCAGGCCAGGCCAGGCCAGGCCAGGCCAGGCCAGGCCAGGCCAGGCCAGGCCAGGCCAGGCCAGGCCAGGCCAGGCCAGGCCAGGCCAGGCCAGGCCAGGCCAGGCCAGGCCAGGCCAGGCCAGGCCAGGCCAGGCCAGGCCAGGCCAGGCCAGGCCAGGCCAGGCCAGGCCAGGCCAGGCCAGGCCAGGCCAGGCCAGGCCAGGCCAGGCCAGGCCAGGCCAGGCCAGGCCAGGCCAGGCCAGGCCAGGCCAGGCCAGGCCAGGCCAGGCCAGGCCAGGCCAGGCCAGGCCAGGCCAGGCCAGGCCAGGCCAGGCCAGGCCAGGCCAGGCCAGGCCAGGCCAGGCCAGGCCAGGCCAGGCCAGGCCAGGCCAGGCCAGGCCAGGCCAGGCCAGGCCAGGCCAGGCCAGGCCAGGCCAGGCCAGGCCAGGCCAGGCCAGGCCAGGCCAGGCCAGGCCAGGCCAGGCCAGGCCAGGCCAGGCCAGGCCAGGCCAGGCCAGGCCAGGCCAGGCCAGGCCAGGCCAGGCCAGGCCAGGCCAGGCCAGGCCAGGCCAGGCCAGGCCAGGCCAGGCCAGGCCAGGCCAGGCCAGGCCAGGCCAGGCCAGGCCAGGCCAGGCCAGGCCAGGCCAGGCCAGGCCAGGCCAGGCCAGGCCAGGCCAGGCCAGGCCAGGCCAGGCCAGGCCAGGCCAGGCCAGGCCAGGCCAGGCCAGGCCAGGCCAGGCCAGGCCAGGCCAGGCCAGGCCAGGCCAGGCCAGGCCAGGCCAGGCCAGGCCAGGCCAGGCCAGGCCAGGCCAGGCCAGGCCAGGCCAGGCCAGGCCAGGCCAGGCCAGGCCAGGCCAGGCCAGGCCAGGCCAGGCCAGGCCAGGCCAGGCCAGGCCAGGCCAGGCCAGGCCAGGCCAGGCCAGGCCAGGCCAGGCCAGGCCAGGCCAGGCCAGGCCAGGCCAGGCCAGGCCAGGCCAGGCCAGGCCAGGCCAGGCCAGGCCAGGCCAGGCCAGGCCAGGCCAGGCCAGGCCAGGCCAGGCCAGGCCAGGCCAGGCCAGGCCAGGCCAGGCCAGGCCAGGCCAGGCCAGGCCAGGCCAGGCCAGGCCAGGCCAGGCCAGGCCAGGCCAGGCCAGGCCAGGCCAGGCCAGGCCAGGCCAGGCCAGGCCAGGCCAGGCCAGGCCAGGCCAGGCCAGGCCAGGCCAGGCCAGGCCAGGCCAGGCCAGGCCAGGCCAGGCCAGGCCAGGCCAGGCCAGGCCAGGCCAGGCCAGGCCAGGCCAGGCCAGGCCAGGCCAGGCCAGGCCAGGCCAGGCCAGGCCAGGCCAGGCCAGGCCAGGCCAGGCCAGGCCAGGCCAGGCCAGGCCAGGCCAGGCCAGGCCAGGCCAGGCCAGGCCAGGCCAGGCCAGGCCAGGCCAGGCCAGGCCAGGCCAGGCCAGGCCAGGCCAGGCCAGGCCAGGCCAGGCCAGGCCAGGCCAGGCCAGGCCAGGCCAGGCCAGGCCAGGCCAGGCCAGGCCAGGCCAGGCCAGGCCAGGCCAGGCCAGGCCAGGCCAGGCCAGGCCAGGCCAGGCCAGGCCAGGCCAGGCCAGGCCAGGCCAGGCCAGGCCAGGCCAGGCCAGGCCAGGCCAGGCCAGGCCAGGCCAGGCCAGGCCAGGCCAGGCCAGGCCAGGCCAGGCCAGGCCAGGCCAGGCCAGGCCAGGCCAGGCCAGGCCAGGCCAGGCCAGGCCAGGCCAGGCCAGGCCAGGCCAGGCCAGGCCAGGCCAGGCCAGGCCAGGCCAGGCCAGGCCAGGCCAGGCCAGGCCAGGCCAGGCCAGGCCAGGCCAGGCCAGGCCAGGCCAGGCCAGGCCAGGCCAGGCCAGGCCAGGCCAGGCCAGGCCAGGCCAGGCCAGGCCAGGCCAGGCCAGGCCAGGCCAGGCCAGGCCAGGCCAGGCCAGGCCAGGCCAGGCCAGGCCAGGCCAGGCCAGGCCAGGCCAGGCCAGGCCAGGCCAGGCCAGGCCAGGCCAGGCCAGGCCAGGCCAGGCCAGGCCAGGCCAGGCCAGGCCAGGCCAGGCCAGGCCAGGCCAGGCCAGGCCAGGCCAGGCCAGGCCAGGCCAGGCCAGGCCAGGCCAGGCCAGGCCAGGCCAGGCCAGGCCAGGCCAGGCCAGGCCAGGCCAGGCCAGGCCAGGCCAGGCCAGGCCAGGCCAGGCCAGGCCAGGCCAGGCCAGGCCAGGCCAGGCCAGGCCAGGCCAGGCCAGGCCAGGCCAGGCCAGGCCAGGCCAGGCCAGGCCAGGCCAGGCCAGGCCAGGCCAGGCCAGGCCAGGCCAGGCCAGGCCAGGCCAGGCCAGGCCAGGCCAGGCCAGGCCAGGCCAGGCCAGGCCAGGCCAGGCCAGGCCAGGCCAGGCCAGGCCAGGCCAGGCCAGGCCAGGCCAGGCCAGGCCAGGCCAGGCCAGGCCAGGCCAGGCCAGGCCAGGCCAGGCCAGGCCAGGCCAGGCCAGGCCAGGCCAGGCCAGGCCAGGCCAGGCCAGGCCAGGCCAGGCCAGGCCAGGCCAGGCCAGGCCAGGCCAGGCCAGGCCAGGCCAGGCCAGGCCAGGCCAGGCCAGGCCAGGCCAGGCCAGGCCAGGCCAGGCCAGGCCAGGCCAGGCCAGGCCAGGCCAGGCCAGGCCAGGCCAGGCCAGGCCAGGCCAGGCCAGGCCAGGCCAGGCCAGGCCAGGCCAGGCCAGGCCAGGCCAGGCCAGGCCAGGCCAGGCCAGGCCAGGCCAGGCCAGGCCAGGCCAGGCCAGGCCAGGCCAGGCCAGGCCAGGCCAGGCCAGGCCAGGCCAGGCCAGGCCAGGCCAGGCCAGGCCAGGCCAGGCCAGGCCAGGCCAGGCCAGGCCAGGCCAGGCCAGGCCAGGCCAGGCCAGGCCAGGCCAGGCCAGGCCAGGCCAGGCCAGGCCAGGCCAGGCCAGGCCAGGCCAGGCCAGGCCAGGCCAGGCCAGGCCAGGCCAGGCCAGGCCAGGCCAGGCCAGGCCAGGCCAGGCCAGGCCAGGCCAGGCCAGGCCAGGCCAGGCCAGGCCAGGCCAGGCCAGGCCAGGCCAGGCCAGGCCAGGCCAGGCCAGGCCAGGCCAGGCCAGGCCAGGCCAGGCCAGGCCAGGCCAGGCCAGGCCAGGCCAGGCCAGGCCAGGCCAGGCCAGGCCAGGCCAGGCCAGGCCAGGCCAGGCCAGGCCAGGCCAGGCCAGGCCAGGCCAGGCCAGGCCAGGCCAGGCCAGGCCAGGCCAGGCCAGGCCAGGCCAGGCCAGGCCAGGCCAGGCCAGGCCAGGCCAGGCCAGGCCAGGCCAGGCCAGGCCAGGCCAGGCCAGGCCAGGCCAGGCCAGGCCAGGCCAGGCCAGGCCAGGCCAGGCCAGGCCAGGCCAGGCCAGGCCAGGCCAGGCCAGGCCAGGCCAGGCCAGGCCAGGCCAGGCCAGGCCAGGCCAGGCCAGGCCAGGCCAGGCCAGGCCAGGCCAGGCCAGGCCAGGCCAGGCCAGGCCAGGCCAGGCCAGGCCAGGCCAGGCCAGGCCAGGCCAGGCCAGGCCAGGCCAGGCCAGGCCAGGCCAGGCCAGGCCAGGCCAGGCCAGGCCAGGCCAGGCCAGGCCAGGCCAGGCCAGGCCAGGCCAGGCCAGGCCAGGCCAGGCCAGGCCAGGCCAGGCCAGGCCAGGCCAGGCCAGGCCAGGCCAGGCCAGGCCAGGCCAGGCCAGGCCAGGCCAGGCCAGGCCAGGCCAGGCCAGGCCAGGCCAGGCCAGGCCAGGCCAGGCCAGGCCAGGCCAGGCCAGGCCAGGCCAGGCCAGGCCAGGCCAGGCCAGGCCAGGCCAGGCCAGGCCAGGCCAGGCCAGGCCAGGCCAGGCCAGGCCAGGCCAGGCCAGGCCAGGCCAGGCCAGGCCAGGCCAGGCCAGGCCAGGCCAGGCCAGGCCAGGCCAGGCCAGGCCAGGCCAGGCCAGGCCAGGCCAGGCCAGGCCAGGCCAGGCCAGGCCAGGCCAGGCCAGGCCAGGCCAGGCCAGGCCAGGCCAGGCCAGGCCAGGCCAGGCCAGGCCAGGCCAGGCCAGGCCAGGCCAGGCCAGGCCAGGCCAGGCCAGGCCAGGCCAGGCCAGGCCAGGCCAGGCCAGGCCAGGCCAGGCCAGGCCAGGCCAGGCCAGGCCAGGCCAGGCCAGGCCAGGCCAGGCCAGGCCAGGCCAGGCCAGGCCAGGCCAGGCCAGGCCAGGCCAGGCCAGGCCAGGCCAGGCCAGGCCAGGCCAGGCCAGGCCAGGCCAGGCCAGGCCAGGCCAGGCCAGGCCAGGCCAGGCCAGGCCAGGCCAGGCCAGGCCAGGCCAGGCCAGGCCAGGCCAGGCCAGGCCAGGCCAGGCCAGGCCAGGCCAGGCCAGGCCAGGCCAGGCCAGGCCAGGCCAGGCCAGGCCAGGCCAGGCCAGGCCAGGCCAGGCCAGGCCAGGCCAGGCCAGGCCAGGCCAGGCCAGGCCAGGCCAGGCCAGGCCAGGCCAGGCCAGGCCAGGCCAGGCCAGGCCAGGCCAGGCCAGGCCAGGCCAGGCCAGGCCAGGCCAGGCCAGGCCAGGCCAGGCCAGGCCAGGCCAGGCCAGGCCAGGCCAGGCCAGGCCAGGCCAGGCCAGGCCAGGCCAGGCCAGGCCAGGCCAGGCCAGGCCAGGCCAGGCCAGGCCAGGCCAGGCCAGGCCAGGCCAGGCCAGGCCAGGCCAGGCCAGGCCAGGCCAGGCCAGGCCAGGCCAGCCAGGCCAGGCCAGGCCAGGCCAGGCCAGGCCAGGCCAGGCCAGGCCAGGCCAGGCCAGGCCAGGCCAGGCCAGGCCAGGCCAGGCCAGGCCAGGCCAGGCCAGGCCAGGCCAGGCCAGGCCAGGCCAGGCCAGGCCAGGCCAGGCCAGGCCAGGCCAGGCCAGGCCAGGCCAGGCCAGGCCAGGCCAGGCCAGGCCAGGCCAGGCCAGGCCAGGCCAGGCCAGGCCAGGCCAGGCCAGGCCAGGCCAGGCCAGGCCAGGCCAGGCCAGGCCAGGCCAGGCCAGGCCAGGCCAGGCCAGGCCAGGCCAGGCCAGGCCAGGCCAGGCCAGGCCAGGCCAGGCCAGGCCAGGCCAGGCCAGGCCAGGCCAGGCCAGGCCAGGCCAGGCCAGGCCAGGCCAGGCCAGGCCAGGCCAGGCCAGGCCAGGCCAGGCCAGGCCAGGCCAGGCCAGGCCAGGCCAGGCCAGGCCAGGCCAGGCCAGGCCAGGCCAGGCCAGGCCAGGCCAGGCCAGGCCAGGCCAGGCCAGGCCAGGCCAGGCCAGGCCAGGCCAGGCCAGGCCAGGCCAGGCCAGGCCAGGCCAGGCCAGGCCAGGCCAGGCCAGGCCAGGCCAGGCCAGGCCAGGCCAGGCCAGGCCAGGCCAGGCCAGGCCAGGCCAGGCCAGGCCAGGCCAGGCCAGGCCAGGCCAGGCCAGGCCAGGCCAGGCCAGGCCAGGCCAGGCCAGGCCAGGCCAGGCCAGGCCAGGCCAGGCCAGGCCAGGCCAGGCCAGGCCAGGCCAGGCCAGGCCAGGCCAGGCCAGGCCAGGCCAGGCCAGGCCAGGCCAGGCCAGGCCAGGCCAGGCCAGGCCAGGCCAGGCCAGGCCAGGCCAGGCCAGGCCAGGCCAGGCCAGGCCAGGCCAGGCCAGGCCAGGCCAGGCCAGGCCAGGCCAGGCCAGGCCAGGCCAGGCCAGGCCAGGCCAGGCCAGGCCAGGCCAGGCCAGGCCAGGCCAGGCCAGGCCAGGCCAGGCCAGGCCAGGCCAGGCCAGGCCAGGCCAGGCCAGGCCAGGCCAGGCCAGGCCAGGCCAGGCCAGGCCAGGCCAGGCCAGGCCAGGCCAGGCCAGGCCAGGCCAGGCCAGGCCAGGCCAGGCCAGGCCAGGCCAGGCCAGGCCAGGCCAGGCCAGGCCAGGCCAGGCCAGGCCAGGCCAGGCCAGGCCAGGCCAGGCCAGGCCAGGCCAGGCCAGGCCAGGCCAGGCCAGGCCAGGCCAGGCCAGGCCAGGCCAGGCCAGGCCAGGCCAGGCCAGGCCAGGCCAGGCCAGGCCAGGCCAGGCCAGGCCAGGCCAGGCCAGGCCAGGCCAGGCCAGGCCAGGCCAGGCCAGGCCAGGCCAGGCCAGGCCAGGCCAGGCCAGGCCAGGCCAGGCCAGGCCAGGCCAGGCCAGGCCAGGCCAGGCCAGGCCAGGCCAGGCCAGGCCAGGCCAGGCCAGGCCAGGCCAGGCCAGGCCAGGCCAGGCCAGGCCAGGCCAGGCCAGGCCAGGCCAGGCCAGGCCAGGCCAGGCCAGGCCAGGCCAGGCCAGGCCAGGCCAGGCCAGGCCAGGCCAGGCCAGGCCAGGCCAGGCCAGGCCAGGCCAGGCCAGGCCAGGCCAGGCCAGGCCAGGCCAGGCCAGGCCAGGCCAGGCCAGGCCAGGCCAGGCCAGGCCAGGCCAGGCCAGGCCAGGCCAGGCCAGGCCAGGCCAGGCCAGGCCAGGCCAGGCCAGGCCAGGCCAGGCCAGGCCAGGCCAGGCCAGGCCAGGCCAGGCCAGGCCAGGCCAGGCCAGGCCAGGCCAGGCCAGGCCAGGCCAGGCCAGGCCAGGCCAGGCCAGGCCAGGCCAGGCCAGGCCAGGCCAGGCCAGGCCAGGCCAGGCCAGGCCAGGCCAGGCCAGGCCAGGCCAGGCCAGGCCAGGCCAGGCCAGGCCAGGCCAGGCCAGGCCAGGCCAGGCCAGGCCAGGCCAGGCCAGGCCAGGCCAGGCCAGGCCAGGCCAGGCCAGGCCAGGCCAGGCCAGGCCAGGCCAGGCCAGGCCAGGCCAGGCCAGGCCAGGCCAGGCCAGGCCAGGCCAGGCCAGGCCAGGCCAGGCCAGGCCAGGCCAGGCCAGGCCAGGCCAGGCCAGGCCAGGCCAGGCCAGGCCAGGCCAGGCCAGGCCAGGCCAGGCCAGGCCAGGCCAGGCCAGGCCAGGCCAGGCCAGGCCAGGCCAGGCCAGGCCAGGCCAGGCCAGGCCAGGCCAGGCCAGGCCAGGCCAGGCCAGGCCAGGCCAGGCCAGGCCAGGCCAGGCCAGGGCCAGGCCAGGCCAGGCCAGGCCAGGCCAGGCCAGGCCAGGCCAGGCCAGGCCAGGCCAGGCCAGGCCAGGCCAGGCCAGGCCAGGCCAGGCCAGGCCAGGCCAGGCCAGGCCAGGCCAGGCCAGGCCAGGCCAGGCCAGGCCAGGCCAGGCCAGGCCAGGCCAGGCCAGGCCAGGCCAGGCCAGGCCAGGCCAGGCCAGGCCAGGCCAGGCCAGGCCAGGCCAGGCCAGGCCAGGCCAGGCCAGGCCAGGCCAGGCCAGGCCAGGCCAGGCCAGGCCAGGCCAGGCCAGGCCAGGCCAGGCCAGGCCAGGCCAGGCCAGGCCAGGCCAGGCCAGGCCAGGCCAGGCCAGGCCAGGCCAGGCCAGGCCAGGCCAGGCCAGGCCAGGCCAGGCCAGGCCAGGCCAGGCCAGGCCAGGCCAGGCCAGGCCAGGCCAGGCCAGGCCAGGCCAGGCCAGGCCAGGCCAGGCCAGGCCAGGCCAGGCCAGGCCAGGCCAGGCCAGGCCAGGCCAGGCCAGGCCAGGCCAGGCCAGGCCAGGCCAGGCCAGGCCAGGCCAGGCCAGGCCAGGCCAGGCCAGGCCAGGCCAGGCCAGGCCAGGCCAGGCCAGGCCAGGCCAGGCCAGGCCAGGCCAGGCCAGGCCAGGCCAGGCCAGGCCAGGCCAGGCCAGGCCAGGCCAGGCCAGGCCAGGCCAGGCCAGGCCAGGCCAGGCCAGGCCAGGCCAGGCCAGGCCAGGCCAGGCCAGGCCAGGCCAGGCCAGGCCAGGCCAGGCCAGGCCAGGCCAGGCCAGGCCAGGCCAGGCCAGGCCAGGCCAGGCCAGGCCAGGCCAGGCCAGGCCAGGCCAGGCCAGGCCAGGCCAGGCCAGGCCAGGCCAGGCCAGGCCAGGCCAGGCCAGGCCAGGCCAGGCCAGGCCAGGCCAGGCCAGGCCAGGCCAGGCCAGGCCAGGCCAGGCCAGGCCAGGCCAGGCCAGGCCAGGCCAGGCCAGGCCAGGCCAGGCCAGGCCAGGCCAGGCCAGGCCAGGCCAGGCCAGGCCAGGCCAGGCCAGGCCAGGCCAGGCCAGGCCAGGCCAGGCCAGGCCAGGCCAGGCCAGGCCAGGCCAGGCCAGGCCAGGCCAGGCCAGGCCAGGCCAGGCCAGGCCAGGCCAGGCCAGGCCAGGCCAGGCCAGGCCAGGCCAGGCCAGGCCAGGCCAGGCCAGGCCAGGCCAGGCCAGGCCAGGCCAGGCCAGGCCAGGCCAGGCCAGGCCAGGCCAGGCCAGGCCAGGCCAGGCCAGGCCAGGCCAGGCCAGGCCAGGCCAGGCCAGGCCAGGCCAGGCCAGGCCAGGCCAGGCCAGGCCAGGCCAGGCCAGGCCAGGCCAGGCCAGGCCAGGCCAGGCCAGGCCAGGCCAGGCCAGGCCAGGCCAGGCCAGGCCAGGCCAGGCCAGGCCAGGCCAGGCCAGGCCAGGCCAGGCCAGGCCAGGCCAGGCCAGGCCAGGCCAGGCCAGGCCAGGCCAGGCCAGGCCAGGCCAGGCCAGGCCAGGCCAGGCCAGGCCAGGCCAGGCCAGGCCAGGCCAGGCCAGGCCAGGCCAGGCCAGGCCAGGCCAGGCCAGGCCAGGCCAGGCCAGGCCAGGCCAGGCCAGGCCAGGCCAGGCCAGGCCAGGCCAGGCCAGGCCAGGCCAGGCCAGGCCAGGCCAGGCCAGGCCAGGCCAGGCCAGGCCAGGCCAGGCCAGGCCAGGCCAGGCCAGGCCAGGCCAGGCCAGGCCAGGCCAGGCCAGGCCAGGCCAGGCCAGGCCAGGCCAGGCCAGGCCAGGCCAGGCCAGGCCAGGCCAGGCCAGGCCAGGCCAGGCCAGGCCAGGCCAGGCCAGGCCAGGCCAGGCCAGGCCAGGCCAGGCCAGGCCAGGCCAGGCCAGGCCAGGCCAGGCCAGGCCAGGCCAGGCCAGGCCAGGCCAGGCCAGGCCAGGCCAGGCCAGGCCAGGCCAGGCCAGGCCAGGGCCAGGCCAGGCCAGGCCAGGCCAGGCCAGGCCAGGCCAGGCCAGGCCAGGCCAGGCCAGGCCAGGCCAGGCCAGGCCAGGCCAGGCCAGGCCAGGCCAGGCCAGGCCAGGCCAGGCCAGGCCAGGCCAGGCCAGGCCAGGCCAGGCCAGGCCAGGCCAGGCCAGGCCAGGCCAGGCCAGGCCAGGCCAGGCCAGGCCAGGCCAGGCCAGGCCAGGCCAGGCCAGGCCAGGCCAGGCCAGGCCAGGCCAGGCCAGGCCAGGCCAGGCCAGGCCAGGCCAGGCCAGGCCAGGCCAGGCCAGGCCAGGCCAGGCCAGGCCAGGCCAGGCCAGGCCAGGCCAGGCCAGGCCAGGCCAGGCCAGGCCAGGCCAGGCCAGGCAGGCCAGGCCAGGGCCAGGCCAGGCCAGGCCAGGCCAGGCCAGGCCAGGCCAGGCCAGGCCAGGCCAGGCCAGGCCAGGCCAGGCCAGGCCAGGCCAGGCCAGGCCAGGCCAGGCCAGGCCAGGCCAGGCCAGGCCAGGCCAGGCCAGGCCAGGCCAGGCCAGGCCAGGCCAGGCCAGGCCAGGCCAGGCCAGGCCAGGCCAGGCCAGGCCAGGCCAGGCCAGGCCAGGCCAGGCCAGGCCAGGCCAGGCCAGGCCAGGCCAGGCCAGGCCAGGCCAGGCCAGGCCAGGCCAGGCCAGGCCAGGCCAGGCCAGGCCAGGCCAGGCCAGGCCAGGCCAGGCCAGGCCAGGCCAGGCCAGGCCAGGCCAGGCCAGGCCAGGCCAGGCCAGGCCAGGCCAGGCCAGGCCAGGCCAGGCCAGGCCAGGCCAGGCCAGGCCAGGCCAGGCCAGGCCAGGCCAGGCCAGGCCAGGCCAGGCCAGGCCAGGCCAGGCCAGGCCAGGCCAGGCCAGGCCAGGCCAGGCCAGGCCAGGCCAGGCCAGGCCAGGCCAGGCCAGGCCAGGCCAGGCCAGGCCAGGCCAGGCCAGGCCAGGCCAGGCCAGGCCAGGCCAGGCCAGGCCAGGCCAGGCCAGGCCAGGCCAGGCCAGGCCAGGCCAGGCCAGGCCAGGCCAGGCCAGGCCAGGCCAGGCCAGGCCAGGCCAGGCCAGGCCAGGCCAGGCCAGGCCAGGCCAGGCCAGGCCAGGCCAGGCCAGGCCAGGCCAGGCCAGGCCAGGCCAGGCCAGGCCAGGCCAGGCCAGGCCAGGCCAGGCCAGGCCAGGCCAGGCCAGGCCAGGCCAGGCCAGGCCAGGCCAGGCCAGGCCAGGCCAGGCCAGGCCAGGCCAGGCCAGGCCAGGCCAGGCCAGGCCAGGCCAGGCCAGGCCAGGCCAGGCCAGGCCAGGCCAGGCCAGGCCAGGCCAGGCCAGGCCAGGCCAGGCCAGGCCAGGCCAGGCCAGGCCAGGCCAGGCCAGGCCAGGCCAGGCCAGGCCAGGCCAGGCCAGGCCAGGCCAGGCCAGGCCAGGCCAGGCCAGGCCAGGCCAGGCCAGGCCAGGCCAGGCCAGGCCAGGCCAGGCCAGGCCAGGCCAGGCCAGGCCAGGCCAGGCCAGGCCAGGCCAGGCCAGGCCAGGCCAGGCCAGGCCAGGCCAGGCCAGGCCAGGCCAGGCCAGGCCAGGCCAGGCCAGGCCAGGCCAGGCCAGGCCAGGCCAGGCCAGGCCAGGCCAGGCCAGGCCAGGCCAGGCCAGGCCAGGCCAGGCCAGGCCAGGCCAGGCCAGGCCAGGCCAGGCCAGGCCAGGCCAGGCCAGGCCAGGCCAGGCCAGGCCAGGCCAGGCCAGGCCAGGCCAGGCCAGGCCAGGCCAGGCCAGGCCAGGCCAGGCCAGGCCAGGCCAGGCCAGGCCAGGCCAGGCCAGGCCAGGCCAGGCCAGGCCAGGCCAGGCCAGGCCAGGCCAGGCCAGGCCAGGCCAGGCCAGGCCAGGCCAGGCCAGGCCAGGCCAGGCCAGGCCAGGCCAGGCCAGGCCAGGCCAGGCCAGGCCAGGCCAGGCCAGGCCAGGCCAGGCCAGGCCAGGCCAGGCCAGGCCAGGCCAGGCCAGGCCAGGCCAGGCCAGGCCAGGCCAGGCCAGGCCAGGCCAGGCCAGGCCAGGCCAGGCCAGGCCAGGCCAGGCCAGGCCAGGCCAGGCCAGGCCAGGCCAGGCCAGGCCAGGCCAGGCCAGGCCAGGCCAGGCCAGGCCAGGCCAGGCCAGGCCAGGCCAGGCCAGGCCAGGCCAGGCCAGGCCAGGCCAGGCCAGGCCAGGCCAGGCCAGGCCAGGCCAGGCCAGGCCAGGCCAGGCCAGGCCAGGCCAGGCCAGGCCAGGCCAGGCCAGGCCAGGCCAGGCCAGGCCAGGCCAGGCCAGGCCAGGCCAGGCCAGGCCAGGCCAGGCCAGGCCAGGCCAGGCCAGGCCAGGCCAGGCCAGGCCAGGCCAGGCCAGGCCAGGCCAGGCCAGGCCAGGCCAGGCCAGGCCAGGCCAGGCCAGGCCAGGCCAGGCCAGGCCAGGCCAGGCCAGGCCAGGCCAGGCCAGGCCAGGCCAGGCCAGGCCAGGCCAGGCCAGGCCAGGCCAGGCCAGGCCAGGCCAGGCCAGGCCAGGCCAGGCCAGGCCAGGGCCAGGCCAGGCCAGGCCAGGCCAGGCCAGGCCAGGCCAGGCCAGGCCAGGCCAGGCCAGGCCAGGCCAGGCCAGGCCAGGCCAGGCCAGGCCAGGCCAGGCCAGGCCAGGCCAGGCCAGGCCAGGCCAGGCCAGGCCAGGCCAGGCCAGGCCAGGCCAGGCCAGGCCAGGCCAGGCCAGGCCAGGCCAGGCCAGGCCAGGCCAGGCCAGGCCAGGCCAGGCCAGGCCAGGCCAGGCCAGGCCAGGCCAGGCCAGGCCAGGCCAGGCCAGGCCAGGCCAGGCCAGGCCAGGCCAGGCCAGGCCAGGCCAGGCCAGGCCAGGCCAGGCCAGGCCAGGCCAGGCCAGGCCAGGCCAGGCCAGGCCAGGCCAGGCCAGGCCAGGCCAGGCCAGGCCAGGCCAGGCCAGGCCAGGCCAGGCCAGGCCAGGCCAGGCCAGGCCAGGCCAGGCCAGGCCAGGCCAGGCCAGGCCAGGCCAGGCCAGGCCAGGCCAGGCCAGGCCAGGCCAGGCCAGGCCAGGCCAGGCCAGGCCAGGCCAGGCCAGGCCAGGCCAGGCCAGGCCAGGCCAGGCCAGGCCAGGCCAGGCCAGGCCAGGCCAGGCCAGGCCAGGCCAGGCCAGGCCAGGCCAGGCCAGGCCAGGCCAGGCCAGGCCAGGCCAGGCCAGGCCAGGCCAGGCCAGGCCAGGCCAGGCCAGGCCAGGCCAGGCCAGGCCAGGCCAGGCCAGGCCAGGCCAGGCCAGGCCAGGCCAGGCCAGGCCAGGCCAGGCCAGGCCAGGCCAGGCCAGGCCAGGCCAGGCCAGGCCAGGCCAGGCCAGGCCAGGCCAGGCCAGGCCAGGCCAGGCCAGGCCAGGCCAGGCCAGGCCAGGCCAGGCCAGGCCAGGCCAGGCCAGGCCAGGCCAGGCCAGGCCAGGCCAGGCCAGGCCAGGCCAGGCCAGGCCAGGCCAGGCCAGGCCAGGCCAGGCCAGGCCAGGCCAGGCCAGGCCAGGCCAGGCCAGGCCAGGCCAGGCCAGGCCAGGCCAGGGCCAGGCCAGGCCAGGCCAGGCCAGGCCAGGCCAGGCCAGGCCAGGCCAGGCCAGGCCAGGCCAGGCCAGGCCAGGCCAGGCCAGGCCAGGCCAGGCCAGGCCAGGCCAGGCCAGGCCAGGCCAGGCCAGGCCAGGCCAGGCCAGGCCAGGCCAGGCCAGGCCAGGCCAGGCCAGGCCAGGGCCAGGCCAGGCCAGGCCAGGCCAGGCCAGGCCAGGCCAGGCCAGGCCAGGCCAGGCCAGGCCAGGCCAGGCCAGGCCAGGCCAGGCCAGGCCAGGCCAGGCCAGGCCAGGCCAGGCCAGGCCAGGCCAGGCCAGGCCAGGCCAGGCCAGGCCAGGCCAGGCCAGGCCAGGCCAGGCCAGGCCAGGCCAGGCCAGGCCAGGCCAGGCCAGGCCAGGCCAGGCCAGGCCAGGCCAGGCCAGGCCAGGCCAGGCCAGGCCAGGCCAGGCCAGGCCAGGCCAGGCCAGGCCAGGCCAGGGCCAGGCCAGGCCAGGCCAGGCCAGGCCAGGCCAGGCCAGGCCAGGCCAGGCCAGGCCAGGCCAGGCCAGGCCAGGCCAGGCCAGGGCCAGGCCAGGCCAGGCCAGGCCAGGCCAGGCCAGGCCAGGCCAGGCCAGGCCAGGCCAGGCCAGGCCAGGCCAGGCCAGGCCAGGCCAGGCCAGGCCAGGCCAGGCCAGGCCAGGCCAGGCCAGGCCAGGCCAGGCCAGGCCAGGCCAGGCCAGGCCAGGCCAGGCCAGGCCAGGCCAGGCCAGGCCAGGCCAGGCCAGGCCAGGCCAGGCCAGGCCAGGCCAGGCCAGGCCAGGCCAGGCCAGGCCAGGCCAGGCCAGGCCAGGCCAGGCCAGGCCAGGCCAGGCCAGGCCAGGCCAGGCCAGGCCAGGCCAGGCCAGGCCAGGCCAGGCCAGGCCAGGCCAGGCCAGGCCAGGCCAGGCCAGGCCAGGCCAGGCCAGGCCAGGCCAGGCCAGGCCAGGCCAGGCCAGGCCAGGCCAGGCCAGGCCAGGCCAGGCCAGGCCAGGCCAGGCCAGGCCAGGCCAGGCCAGGCCAGGCCAGGCCAGGCCAGGCCAGGCCAGGCCAGGCCAGGCCAGGCCAGGCCAGGCCAGGCCAGGCCAGGCC